>JAOVYW010015236.1:72715-108715 GCA_025775045.1 Hiodon tergisus | reverse complement strand
ACACACACACACACACACACACACCACTATCACCACCACCCTTCTCTTTCACTTACCCTCCCAGAGCTCAGAGTAGAGCATAATTATGCTATGTCTCCAAGTTATACCCAGTAGCAAAATCTAAAATACTCTGAAGCACTCTTTCTTCCCTTTGAAGGGTCAAGCAGTTCTAGGCCGGCTGGTGCCAGGGGTTCTACCACTCTGACAGAAATATTTTCCTGTTCGCAGCTCGAAAAAATTAGGCCTTTGTTCCTGTCAGGAGGCTTTGCTCAAAGAAGAGAGGTGGAGCCAGACCTTGGTTCATACAAAGTGGCACTGGGGGAACTTTTCCAGGCGGTATGTAGTGACGAGGTTTAAATTATTTTAAGGGGAACGACTGTGCTCAGCAAGATTCATGTTTTGGGAGCAACCGTGTTTAAAATGTTGGTTTCCATATTGTTGGAAACTCATTCTGAACTACATGTCACTGTAAGTACATGGCCAAGGAAGAGTAACTGTGATTCGTTACCTTACAGGGAAAGGGGTTTGTATTGTGAAAGTTTGACTTTGTCTAATAACAAACTATCTCCTCATATTACCTTGAATGTTTTAAAGGTCAGACACAAATAAGAACCTTCTAGTAAAATAAATTATTATATTCAGTGATTTAATAAAGCTAAGTTGCCATTTTAACATCATTTTAATATGAAAGGGGACAGTGGATGGTGTGAAAGATTGAAACGCTGCTTGTCTTTTGAACCATGAGTAACCACAGTAGGCATTTTCTATGTAATAAAAAGAACACATTACCTAAATTTCCTTTAAAGCACCACTAGACCCTGGCTTCTTTCCAAAGCCATGCAACCTTTACCCTCACTTAAGATTAACGCTGATGAAGCAGGATGGGACTTAGAATATTGGAATCATTTAAGAGTAGGTTGGATATTCAAATTCAAGTAGGACCACTGCTGTTCCAACCTCCAGCAGGATACTTATTCTAAATTACTAAAGGTAAATATCCAGATGTATGAAATGTACTGGAAGCTATGCAACTTGCTCTGGAAACAACCATCTGCAAAGCAAATAAATAACGCAATGCTATAATGCAAGACTAAAGATCCCATTGTGAGGCAAGGTCTGAATCGGCAATACGTACAGTTTAACTAAAAGCAGAGGGTGATAACGTCTTTTTATCTGGCAAACACTCAGATGGAGTAGCAGAGGGAGAGTGTGTTTCACTGTATGGCACAGTCACAGCGAATGTAAAGCCATTAGGGTAACATCTGCGAGTAAATGGGTTCCATTGAGAACTGTCTTCTTGCTCTGCTCAGGGACTCACACAGGCCTCCAGAAGCCACATCATTCCGTTTCTTGAGGGGAAAAAATAAATACGTTCAAGTTTTTAAAAGTTTGTAAAAATTCCCCACTGGCTCACAATGGAGTCTTTCTTCAGGAGAAAACCCCTTTGCCCATACCAGCCTCTCTCCTGAGCAGAACAATATTACACAGATCCTGCTGGTCCAATACGGCTCCCTGTGGACTTTGAGAGCTATTCAACGAAGTATGACCTTGATACTGTGTTTCACAGTTGAAAGCAGAGTACAGCTAGCACATTTAATTTATTAACTTTATTTTACTGAAAACCAAACTAATCCCAATAATCAGCATTGACCCTTTTTATTGTATGTATTTCTTTTTGTCGTTTATTTTTAAATTAATTTCTGTAAAAAAATCTCTGTTAATGATACGCATTGATTACACAGAATGTACAGTAAAATTGAAATGACTTCCAGAACAGAAGTCAGTTTGAAATCCCGGACACCATGAATGGTTGTGATCTTTTTAGGAAAAGGTAAGCCTAGGACATGTTTCTAAATTGGCTTTCAGCTTTACTGGCCAGAAGACTCCTCACTGGCCACCTCAGAGGCAGAACACCAAATGTATTTATAAAAAATGATAGAAAAAAAAGATTTAGTCAATATTTAATATTCACTCAAGCATGCTGTTGCAGTTAGTTAGGGCTATGGCTCTGAGGCCGTTATCCATAATAAACCTATTCATTTATGTAGAGTCTAAAAAAACACACTTTTCCCTCTGGAGGCTGCAGGCGCCTTGACAGACTGTGAGAGGCTGTGTCAATACTCCAGTGTGCAACGGAGAAAGGAAACTCGAGTCAAAGGGGCTCTTTTTGCTGGGATCCGCCCATCTCAGTCTGATGGTGGGTGACGTCTATGAACATTCCCTCCATCTATGCCTGGTAGGCTGGGATGTTTGACATAGGGCTGGGGATTGACCAATAGGCACTGCAAAAATGTAATTACAACAGGCTACTGCTGGCTGGATCAGCCAAACTCTTTCTAGTGGCAGCTCCTCCTGGTGGACAAGAAGCTCGGAGGTAGAGAACAGGAGGCCCATCTGTCTGCACTGCTGGTCACTTCAACCTATGACGACGTGCTGGAAAGAATTCTGTTAAAATAAGTAGTCAGATTTTTGTCCATCATCTATCTGAGCACTACTTTTAGAGAATATCATGATTTACCAAAATCAGGAACAGCAAACAATTACGCTTTTGGATATTGCTCACAGAAATCAATACTGTAAAATGAAAACATAAAATTTGAATTAAAACCCAGAGCAAGTTTATATGCTATACCATATAGTGTAGTCATATATAAATAGTCATTTATTTATATTCCCTTTGGAATTAACAAAACCCAGTTGTTCAGCAAAAAATGAGTTATGCCGTCTTCATTACAGATATTTTTCTATATAAATAGAATCATATTTATAGTGCTTTTATAGCAGACTCATTGAGAAAGTTATTTTTGCCCTTAATGTAAATGTATTTTTGAGTACTATAGATCAGTTTTTCCACAACATGTCTTTGTGTGACTGCCTACTAACCAAGGCAAAGGCTGGAGAGTAAACAGACTGTTGCTCACAGGATAGAGGGTTCATCATGGAAGATTTCCACTGAAATACTCATAAATGATGCGTGTGTCTGTGTTTGTGTGTGTGTCTGTGTGTGTGTGTGTTCATGCAGAAAAATATATTTTGTGCATTAGGTGCAAGTTCATCTTTCATTTAACCTATAAAACCGTAAACTGAGCAAAAAATCTATTTAAAAAAATCGCCACAGCCATTTAAAAGGTATTTGAGCTCTTCTTTAACTTTCCAAAAGTTTGTGCCGCTCCCCGCATTATTTCATCTCCAGATTTCAAGCTTTGGTGTAGAGCATTTTCCACCTTGCCATCCAGACACCATAGCTGACATCTGAGCCCAAAGCAGAAAGCATGGAGAGGAAGAGCACATCGCTACAGTGAACCAGAGGAACCAGAGCATCTCCTCCCAGGGGAAGTGTCTCCTCTGGTGTTATGTTGTTCATTCATTCTCCCCAAGCCAGACTGCAAGAAAGCTCCACGTGTTTCAAGTGATCGACCTTTTCGGTGAAAAGAGCCACTGAGAGCGGGTAAATGCCAACCAGTCCCTCAGGGTTTCACCTAAAACTATCATCTGAATGAATGGCAATGCAGAAGCTCTGTTCTGCTCACTGTCCCTGCTGAGATCCAAAGAAACTCCCTTCCAATCATTAAGCCCCAAGTCTCCAGCAAGACAATTTTTTTAGTCCTGTACTTCCTTAAGCTGTATGTCCTAATTATGTAAATATTGCTATGTTCTTAAATTAACACAATGTTAATACAGGATACACTAAATACGTTGCATCCATTAATACATGTATTGCCTTTTTGTGTTTTTATGCCTAAAGCAGATGCATTCAGATTAAAGAAAAACTTTAATCTGGTACAATATACACCAGCGTGTATATTGTAAAATAAAATTTTCTCCCTGATATAACCAGTATCCTATGAAGTTTAATTCACTGATATGATTCACCCTGCCTCTGTCAAGCTTACAGACAGAAAAACAAAATGCATTTCACCTTCCTTTTTCTGCTCAGAAGGGAGGACAAAGTAGCCAATGCAATAAAAGTACAGCAGGTTCTTTGGGTCGTCATCGTTCTATGAACCAGAATGAAAAGAGTGCTCAGTAATGTGCCTGAAGAATAAAGCAAAGAAGCGTTCTTTTGGTGGCACTTTCACCCCAGCAGGTGTTTCTTCTGCTGCCAGAATGTTTGAACTGAATTCTATTCATTAGGTTAGCAGAAAACGCCCCTTACCTAGGTACACCCTTGCTGACGATGGTGCTGTGAAAGGGCACAGGATGCTATTTTTAAGAATTATAGGATATTTACGCACTCTGGGGTGTGGCTCAAACGGTATTGGAAAACACATTTGCAAAGCATGCACTTTTTCCTTCCAGCTGTGTCAACCTTCCTGCCCCACGATGGCTACACCTTTGGGTTTCCCTCCCCTTCAGTATTGAATACACGCACACATAATTGGAAAAAAGGACATAACGAAGAAACAGAAAATCTCACAGAACACGCCATCACAACAATAAATCTGCATTGTTGAACCTGAGTTCAGTCTCCGCGATTAACTTGTTTGAGACGGCGCCATTTCCCCCTTCCCCATTCATAGTGTAATGAACAGGAGTCAGACATCAGGCAAGCCTGGAAATCAATTTTTCCTACAACCAGTCCTGATCAAGACTAGTCAGACCTGCCTGTAGACATTACAGCCATTATTGCCTGCCAGAAAAAGAAATCAGGCTGGAAATATCCATAAGACAAGCGCTCTCTATTAGCACAGCATCACATCAAAGGCAGAAATGACTTTCTGTTTCACATCCAATTCGATGATTCAATGGCAACCTGAAAAAAATTGGTTATATCAAAATGGTTATATCAGGGAGTGAAAATGTATTTAATAATATGAATGTCTGCTGATAAGAAAATAATGGATTTTTCTTTAATCTGAATGCTCATGGTTTGTTAACTTCTTTTTTCAGCTGCCAATTTTGCCAATGCTGATGCATCTCTGCTACTACTCCCAACCACACACAGGGAGGGTGAGGAAGTATAACTAGGCTCCTCCAATCCTAGTTGCCATAGAGCCACTTGTCTCTTATCCAACCTGCAGGCTACAAAGCAGACAGCTTGCAGCTGGTTCAGTATTGATTGGAGGAGAAGCACATCCCCCTCGATAGTACTGCAAGCCTGCATGCACCCAGGAGGCCGGTAGGAGACGCTCGTTAGCGACAAGCCGAGAAAACCCCATCCCCAACCAGGCAGCACTATGTCAATTGTGTGTCGCCGCTGTGCTCTCCCGATCAAAACCAGCAACCTCCACCTCATAGGGCTCATTCTAGGTTCAGGAGAACGCCTTTACTGACTGAGAGTCACCAACTGAGGTTATAGCTGAGACATTTAACCAGACATATTATGTTAAGCATCTCATCAGGGATGCAACTGCAATGTTGCCTCCTTGGATTACATTTTTCAATAGAAGATTGTAAATCCAAGACCATAGTCGTTATAGAACTATGATCTAGTTAATGAGCATTAACAAAAGCGTACAATGGCTAGCAAATTTAAGAGGGTTTAAAAACTTTTCAGGGCAACAGCCAAACAATAAGTGTGATGAAAAATAACCACAATGAAAAAAGACACTTAGACACTTGAAAACATGTTGTCTCTGCACAAGACACAAACATTTAAGACCAATTTCCAAGCACTTCGCAAATTTTTATTTATCTGAATAATGTTTTTAATTGCACGCATTGCTATTTCCTGCTCCACAGAGCGTTCCCCGTAGCTCGCAGACCAACCACAGGCGCAGGCTCAACTGAAAGGAGCTCTCTGTCTGCATCCACTGACACTCTGTTTGTGTTTTTCTTCCCGCACTAATTAAGCTGATGGATGGTGAAGGTGAGGCACAGTTTTCTCTACCCTTTATAGTCGTTCTGGGAGCCATTCGTCGAGCCCAAGACACAACGGGAAGAAGAAGCCAGACGCGGGGGCAAGGTATAATAGTAACTGCTTCACACCCCCATTTAGCAAAACGACGAAATCTGCACAAAGAAATCCACCGTCACAGACCTGTTTACTATGCACATAAAAATCTATTTATTTAACCTGATGTATTTTGTGAAATACATACTTAATTTAGATTTCTAAATAAACCACCTGGATCAAATAAAAACAGAACAGACAGCAGACTATAGCAAAAAAAAACATTGTGTTAATCAAATGATTCTATTTGAATAAATATGAAATAATAATAACAATTCTTGCTACTCCTACAGTTTGAAGCATTCTCAGAGGCAACCAGTACACTGAAGTTTCTGTTCACAATTCCCATCCTCTTTCTGCATCCTCTGTGGAAAAACAACAAACCAACACAATCTCATCACTCTCTTACTCTTCAGTACACTTCAGTCCGTCAAATCTGTCCTTTATGAGTGCTGCTTTCATCCCCTCATCATAAAACAACACACTTTAAGCAGTGGGAACCAGGCTTGTTCTGTGTGTCATCTGGGGTTAATGCAGGTCTTTCTGAAAAAAGCTGATGAGCAGAATGGAAAATGGCTTTGTATGACTGGAGACAGATTTTAACTTAATGTAAGTTAAAAAGTGTGTAGGTGGGGGACTTTGAGACTAAAGGAAACTGATGATACCCACTCATCTGTCATTGTGCCCTCCGGTGATTACCAGCCAGCCACACACAAATGGTCCAGGTAAACACTTTTAAATCTCCAGAGACTCATACAAATTAAGAAACAACAAAAAAGTCCTACTCTAATTTGTGGAGCACTCACAATTCATCAAATGATCTAAGGAAGTACTCATTATGTGTTTCCTGGTCTTACCACTATGCACAAAGGGCAAACATCCTGATCCCTAAACAAATGTACATAGGTAGGGTAAAGTAAGCTAAAGTCAAGTGACCCTCATCATACAATCTTCAACTACATGATTTTAGTTACCCTGATCCAACGGTTCTCCATTAAATATAAACAACGGTTTACTCAGAGAAATTTATGCGTCATGAGGTCATCCATGGAAAGTGCACCTGTGTTGTATTTAAATTGTTCTGAAAGGCATTTTAAACCCTAACAAAACAGGTCTTGCGAGTTTCCCACAAATCACTTCTTTCAGCTCCAGTGGAGTGCATCTGAACTTTTCCCTGTTTAGGTCAACAACACTAATCATACGTGCATTTGCTTCACCTTTGCGGGTCTCTTACACGTGTGTAAGCATACCAAAGTATTCTAGGTGATCGTGCTACCTGCTACATGTTTGATCTGTTCAAGAAAAATAATTTCCATTGATTAGAAATTTAATTCTTACATTTATTCACACAACGTAATTTGCGACCGCCAAACACATCCAAAAAAAACCACGCCAGACTAAAGTTAATTACTATCTCTTATCGCTTGCAGCTTATATTAAATATTTAATTACGTTTTTTTGTCAATTATCAATAACATGACATATGTGAATTTGTAGCCTAAAGGATGCCTAGGCCTCTTATGATAGTCTTTGTTATAATGATTGGGAGAAAAAAACGTGTGGGCCGATGTTGTTACCTTATTTACCTGGAAGGAGCAGCCAAAAAATAGCGGACGTCCTTTCTCCATCTCCCTCCCTCCTCTTTCAGCTTTCTCCATCTCCCTCCCTCCTCTTTCAGTCAGCTTTCTCCTCCCCCGACCCCCCTTTCCCAGTCTTTGACAGCTAAACTCCAGCACAGTTTGGAAAAAGATTCTTTCTGCTCCCAACCCACATACGAGGAGCATAGCTCTACCTGTGCGTTGTGGTTCAAGTCACCCAATAACAAGCCAGTATAATAACCCAGAGAAGACAACATTCTGAAACCAAAAAGGAACCAGGATAAGGCCTTTCTAAAAAGAAACGACAAAACTGCATAGGTTACTTGGAAGTTTAAACTCAAGAAAACTATTTCAACTATTTTATCAGGTGTGTATGGAACTTTGGATTGCTGGGACTGTCCACTGCAAAGCTGAAGGTAAATATTATATAATTTGACATATCTAATTACTAAATAGTGTATCTTAAATGTATGGAGCCAGGGGATTTCTCATTAATTTGAGCAAAACATAGATTTTGTGATCTTGAACATGTTAAACTTGATAAATAAATGAAATTAATTAAATTACCATAAGTTTTGATGGGGAATTGTTAGGCACAGTGTTTAAATTAATATAGCTATGAAACTATACATAAAAAATCATAAAAATCATAAAAAAACATAATTTTATTAAATAATGTATTGGGAATAGGAATGAGCTCAGCTAATTGGATTTATTAGGGACCTCATTTGTGTATTGGTATTGTGTGTAATTTTGAGAATGCTAGATTATTTTGATGCTGGGTAAGTACATGGGATGAGACAATACACTGAAGTCAATGTACAATAAGAATCACGATACTGGGCCACACTTTTGAGACATATTGACATTGCAACCAAGACATATAACCTTTTCTTAATTTAAAAAAAAAAAAAATATATATATATATTATATATAAAATTTGCATTTCGCGATTTGTTGAATCATCAACCCCTGACACTATCAATTCGGGTGTTTGAATGTAAACCATATGATGAAAAAAATCATTTAAGGTAGCAATATGATGATCCAATAGACTCGATGCGAAGATGCCATATTTACATGAAGAAAAAAAACCAGTAAACATTCTCAGACAGAATTCGTCACTGCAAGGCTATAGGTCAGTTGAAATGACTCGTTCGCTCGGTGTAGAAGTTGCATTGACTCGGCAAATGCGCTAAAAATCTATAACTTTTCCTCGTCTCGTTGGGTGGCTAAACTGATAGTGTGCTCAAAACACGAGTGGTGTATAGATCGGTCTTTTAAAATCCCTCTCTTGTTCAATGAATAACATATATTTAATCGTGTTCTGTCTCATGCAAACACGAACATCGTATTTGTAACTATTATAAAAAATTATATTTTTGAATATTAACATTTTCTTATTTCGACGTGTTAATACTATGCTTTATTTTGGTAGAAACACGATCCAAAACGTGTCGTCTTTAGACGATATTTCACAGTACGTCGTTTCATGCCTAATCGCGTTATAGAAAATTCCAACAAAATTTACCCTCAGGATTGCACGAGATGGATTGTCTTTAGATTGTATGCAAGAAACAACAACTAAAAATTAAATTAGCTGCGACATTAACATATTTTTATTAAAGGTTGGACATTTTAATTGAATATTATTTTATTCTACTTTGCAGAAGAAGATATTGTCTGAGGGTATTACATGTAAAAAAAAAAAAGTATTATATGTGAAAAATGTGCCTACATGTAGCTGTCATATAGTAACTGTATTGATGGATAATGGCCAAAAAACTTGCATTACTTTACTGGAATACAGATGTGTATGTGCATAACTGTTTACAAACCACAGCTACATGAAATGAAGAGAAAAACCTTTTAAACTTAATACACAATATACACATATACCCATCCACATGTCTGTGTATCATTAAGTGTTGGTCCATCTCGGGGTCTAGTAATTAATGAAGTGTAAGAGTTAAACATGACCGTCATTAGAACATACCAGATATTGGCATATGCTAGATCCTGCTTGTCTAAGGCACTTTGCTGACACTGTTACAATGGACAATACAAGCTTTAGACTTTACAGAGGTTCTGTGTTTTAGCTGCTACAAAACTGATCCCTATCTACCAGCTTACCTACCTACACGTTAAAGAGATTCGGTTGGATAAGAAAACAAACTGTGCATGGAACATACCGGGTTCTCCAATTTTTGTATTTCTGTGGGGCAGCATGTAGAAAAGGCCATTTCAAGCTTTTGCATACTATTTCTACACAAACAGGAATATTTTATATGTATTATTGCAAATGCCACATTCTGCAGAGTCACAAAAAAATAGATGTATAAATGAGCTCCTGCTCACATGTGGCAATTGTTCTTTTAAACAAAGGTAGTTTTGTGTTTTTATGTTTTAAATTAAGTTGTAGTTGGGCTATTTGATGAAGTTAACTTAGAGTGATGTGTATGTTTGCCTCTATGAAAACTCCACACAGGCCTCCACTGATAGATGACATCGCTAAATACCATTCATATGTCTGAGGTTATTACAGCCATATCTGCCACTTCCCAGTGACTGCAGACTGCGTTCAACTGGCAACGGAGTATTGTTGAGCGCCTCGGGAGTGTACCATACTGTTTACATTGGCTTTAATGCTCTTACAGGACATATAATACAGGCGTCTGTGGGAACAAACAAGTGCTTATTGGCTTGTATATCAACAGGGAAAAAATATACCACACCACCTGAATAAGGATAGTGTAGGGTCCTGTTTCTGCATTCCCTTCCCCTAATGTAATCGGTAATGGTCTGGTCATTTAAAATTTCATTCGATGCTACATGTGTACCAATGTGTTGGAGCACTTATTTTAATGAATGTATACCGTAGATGCCCTTTGCGAATGTATTGACTTTCCCTTGTCTGAAGAAAGTTCATCAACGTAACGCATGTGCTTTCTTGTTAACTGGAAAGGAAGTTATATACAAATAAGTTATTATTTTGTTTAGTTCTTGTTAAATAATTCTGCATGCACCTAATCCTCAGACAGTACATTTATTCACATTTACATTTTAATGCATAAAGATCCAAGCACCTGGGATAGTGGAGGGATTTCTGCCACCTAATTCTGGTTTAGAAACACACACATTGTAAATGTAAATGTAAATGAATATGCCAAGGTCTTAGGTGCAGAATGCAGTCTCAGGGTCCATGGGACAGTTCTTTTATAGTCCCATTTTTTTCCTGCTTAAGGTTAATCAGGGACAGCAATAGAACACAGATGCTTTACCTTGCCTGCAAAACCTGGATCAAATGATGATGACGCATACTTTGGAAAATGAAAAAATACATAATTACTGGACCTTAAAATTTGCTGTATTTCTACATTATCAACATTCTATGTGATTCTGTGTGGTTTTTATTCGAATATTATAAGGAGATCATTAGCATTTGAATGGCTTTTTAGAGACCATTTTTATAAAAACCCTTTTACTTCCTCAGTCTGTGTTTTGGTAGTTTCAGTTTAAATTCACCCTCCTCTTTGATGTGCTAAGCGAGGGAAATTCTACCCCGTGTCCTGCTTTCCATTTTATAACAGCTAATGAGCTCTATTCTCACTTTTAGAAGCAAATACCAAAAGAAATTGAACAACCTTTTTATTAATCATTGTTGACCTGTTCTTGTTTGTGAACATTAAACACTTGTACATTTTGTTACACATTTTGTTACATATTTTGTTACATATGTTGCAGCAGAAGAAAGAAGTTATGAGTATCACATAAAAAATAGTTTTGAATAGATTTTTTTATCCTATATAGTCTGACTCCTTTCATGTAATTTGACATAGACTACTTAACATTTAATTAGGATTATTTCTCTCAAGCAGATCAGCAGTACTGAGTCATATGACAGAACTCTAGAAGAAGACCGTGGCTGTCCCTACTCTTGCTGTTAGAGCCAGGTGATCCTCCAGAGGTCACGGCATGGGGCCTGTTTGCTCTTCTTCCAAAACTGAGGTTATCTGCCTTGTCTCAGCACTTAAAGATGTGCAAATATTGGCACTGTGCTACCCAGAAGCAGAGGGCGCGTCCACCTCACACACCCTCCCCTGCCTGTTGGCGTACAAAGACTTAAACCATTCACAAAAAGGAATTGCTGCCGATCACCAGCACTAACATTTCCTGCTTGTTGTGAACTCGCAGCAGATTTAAACCATGCATTCTTAGTTTAGTTATACCACAAGTGTGCTGCGGTACAAGACAAAAAACACATACTCTTGCTATACTGTATTCAGATGCATGGTTGCTTTTGATAATTTTCTTTACTGATTGAAAAAAAACTGTATTTATACCCACGTGAACTAGAAACTATAAGATAAAAATATGATCTGAAAATTGGTAAATGTGATAAAACATTGGCGATAGGCGCGTGCATGTCACGGTTTGAAACTGTCCCACATACAATGTAACAGAGCATGGATGTGAAATGAGCCAATGAGGAAGAAGGTGGCATTGACTGAGCCTTACTGATGCTGGCCTCTCCGGTTACCTTCAAATAGGCCCCGCTGCTAAGGATACTGGATTCCAGTCATGCTCTTGCCAGTCCACACGCGGCCACAAGGTGGCATTTGATCTCCCGTTTCCCCCCACCAACAAAGGAGGTGTTCAGGCTGGCCATGGGCAACGTTCTGGAAAGTGACTGCTGCCTCACACACTGTCCCAGGAGGAGCCGGCAAACGCTGCCATTTTTTATTTATTTATTTTTTAATTTAAAGAGGAAGACTGTTAGTCAGAAATAACCAAATCCAGCTCCAACGAAATAACGGAAACCTTAAAGTTTACTTAGGAAAAAAAACTCAGTCTGAGTGGCTCCTTGTTACCTGCAAAGAACAGGCAGTTTGTGTATGAGGGAGTGTGTGGGTGTATGTGTTCATTTCTCTCTCACTCACTCTCACCCTTAACGTCTCCTCCCTCCTGGACTGAACACTGCCGTGTTTGCATCAAGTGGCTGTTTGTTGGGGCAATGAAAAGATGAGCAAGGTGGCCAGTAAACAGCCTGCTCCTTGTAATTGCATGTTGTGGTTCTGTTGCATATTTTACTGCAAATGAGAGATTCTGGTTATTTTTTTAATCTCATTGCCAAGAGTGATCTTTCACGTGTTTACTTCTTTGGTGTCAGCAAATACGTTGACTTTATAAAGATTAAATCAACACAAAGTGTCACTAAGACATCAGCAGTTTCAAAAAAATATTTAAGACCTTAAATGTGATCTACAAACCATTATGTCATTATTTACCCAGAGCTGTTTTAAAAAAAAATTACGTCTGTTTCCAGCCCAATGAGTTTAGAGCATTCTACTGTGTCCCGAGAATGCATAAAACTATAATATTTTATACAGTGTTATATGCTGTTATAGGATACACTATTTAGCAGATCCTTAGCAGATGCTTTTATCTAAAGCAACAATTTTTACAATCTTCCACTTATACAGCTAGATATTTACTTCTGCAATTCAGGTCAAGTACCTTGGTCTAGGATACAACAGCTGGGGTTGAACAACCACTTTTCAAGGCATAGGTACAGGTGTAGGCTACGCTTTAACTGCCTGGTGTAGCCTAGATGCACTGACATACAGCATGCTCCGTATTACCAAATTCGGTAAGAGTTTTGTCCAGAGCTTATGAGCTAGGCAAGCTCTTTTACTCTCTTACTGAAGAATGTCGATTGTGTCACCTCCCAGATCTGAATGAAGTTCTGCCAGCCATTCACATTTGTCACCTCAGGATTGAAGTCCTCATAGCTACGAGAGCCAGAGGAAACACCACTTGTGTCTGCAATACCTGGATTCCATTTATCTAACGTATATGCCAAGTCTAGAGCAGTCTGAGAGAACACCCTGCTTGTATATCTTCATGTCTGCCGCAAAGCATTCCCTGTGGGGTTTCTTTCTGAAGTCTGGTATTTCTGGGGCCTGCATGTGCAGTGTTTGTGTACATTTACCAGCACTTAAAATTTACAATTTACAATTTACAAATCAATTAGTCAAATATTATTTGTTATTGTACATTTTTATAAACGGCATTTGCCACAAAGATCGAAAAAAACCAAAGCCAAACAGGAAAACTAGAAAAATATTCCTTAACCCCAGAACCAGCCGAGAGAACTCCTTAAGACCAATACACAGTCAAATTGATACACATTTGTAAGTTAAATTACAGAGCAGTCGTTCACTCACTCACGTATGCTGGCCAATGACATGTGCTTTCTTTCATGTCTATGTGGTACCCATAACAACAAATAGTAACAAGTAACAAAACAGTAACATAACAGTTACATGCATTTATATAGCCTTAATTTATATTACACAATATTTGAATCGCACATGTTACAGCTGGGTAGTTTACCCATATTGGACACTTAACAAGGCCTGCAATTCTTATTCGTATAGTAATACTCTTGGAGTCACCACCCTATTGTTCATTTTACCTCGACAAGGAAGCTGTAACTCTGACGCCATTTATTTACAGTCTCACTGAATCCCTTTGTGAAATTCTAGACTATGCTTGTTTCCAGCAATCTATTTTTAAAATCTGATCAAATTGTGGCCACGTCGCAACTCAGAAGTTAATTCTATTGTGCATTAATTTAACCAAAAGTATAGAGCAAGGGTGCCTAGTGTATCTGGGTTTCAGGGCTGAAGTGCAAAGAAATCTGTGAGCCTTGAGCAAAAATATTCATACTAGAAAATATTCATTAAGAAATACAAAGCCTAGTAATTATTTATTCACTAATGCACACCTTAAGCAGCCCAAAACAATACTTGGCTTCAGCAGCAATGTGAGAAGACTAAGATGCATTATACGTTTATTCTAAAACAGGTTTTATGGTTCAGAAAGCCAAATTTATGGAAACACTTGAAATGAAAAAGTAGTAACCAAATTGCAATTAAAAAGAATTCTAAAGGTGTTTCATATTAATTTCAGTACGAAATACCAACTAGTTTCCCCATTAATATGTGAGATTCTAAAGCAACATGAGAGATCTAACAGATTTTGAAAGCGGTTGGTTGCCCGAATTGCAGGTACGTCAGTCTCCAAAACGGCAAGTTAATTTAACGTGGGACAGTGAACTGTGTAAGGGAGAACAATCGCAAATCAAGCTCACTGACAGGGATAGACACTCAAAAGGATATTCCTAAAAACTAACAAAAGAATGGCCACATAACTGAATCTACACATTCATGACCAAGTCTCAACAAAAACTCTATCAGTTTCAAAAAGCGGATATTTTTTATTGGGCTACAATTTGGAAACTGCTTCTTACCAAGGCCAAACCACATCCCTCTCATAACCCACGCATATAACTCACGCTGCATGTTCCCTGTTGAACATGTAGGTGGATCAGTCATGATATGGGCAGCCGTATCGTGGAAGTCATTGGGTCCCATTATTACTCTGCGTAGTAGAATTCCGGCGAAGGGGTAAGAAGCCAGTTTAGGTGACCAGGTATGCCCTATGGTGAATGCAATGTTCCCTCAGGGTGCCCTCATATTCCGAGACGATTAAGCCCCCATACACATTGCTAAATGGATTCAAGAGTGGTTTCATGAAGTGAAACATCATCCTCCATTGCCTCCCAAATCACTAGAACTTAAGATCATTGAATCTTCATGGGTTGTTCAGGAAAAATGGATTGCGCAGTAAACTGCCATCTTTTTTATTTTTGTCCACCTTCAGATTGTGTATATGTTTATATTTATTTGTGGCACCGAGAGTTGGGCAATGTAGCAGTGTTCTGCCTCTTTCAGACCTGGCAACTTGACATTCAGGGTTTACCCTGATTGGTAAAGCCAAAGGCGAAGGTTTAATCAATTACAACATAAAAAGAAATCTGCATTTTTGTGGATTGTGACCGGTTTGGTATGAGAACCCGTTTGAGTTTGATCTTTGACTGTGTTTTGTGTTACTATTACTATCATGTCTACCGTTTACCCTTTGTAACACGGAGACTTCCAGCAGGATGTGGCCATGTCACGATGGTACATATTGTTGCAGTATGTTATCAGGAAGAATTACAACACACATTTAATTATGGGATATTAACCACAATTATTTTAGGGGGACAAACCAAATTTTGTAGTTGGCCAACTTTGGCCCTCCAGCCATGGTTTGGTCATCCCTGGTATAGAGAATTATTGATGGAGTTTGCTCTCGGTCTGATTGGTTGGTAATCATTTTTTTGCTGGTTCAAAAGATACTGAACTGGGAATTGTATTGGCAATCATTATATATACAGAGAGGGTTTTTTCCCTCAGATTGTGGAGATGTCATGTGGTTAGCATGAGACAGTAGGGATCAAAAGAATCCCCAAAATCAAATGTTCTGGGCCTCTTAGCACTTTGTGTTTAAAACTCAGATTAACTGGCTATTGCCTTTTCATGTTGTGTGCTGTGCACCTCCGCTCAATGTTTAAAGCTGCTTCCATGTATAGTGGATTGGCAGAACTTATATCATAAAGTGGAAACTCAGTAAACACATCAAAGAGAGCCTATTTTACTTACTGTAATCAGTCAGTGTAAGTAGCCGAACACTAAGCTTTGTATGTAGAAATAATCTTGAAAAAAAGACCATGATAAAGCAAATCATGACTTTATTCCACGCACTGAGTGCTCTGCGGTGACCCCCCCCCCCCCCCATTTCCCAAAAGTATTATGATTTGTGGGGTCTTACAAAAATCTGTTTTCTTTTACTTTCAGGTAAATTATGACCACTCTGCTCTTATTGTGCGTGTATTTGCGTGTCATCGCAGCAACAATATCATTTGAAGAGCTGTCAGGTACAGGTAAGTTGTTGACATACATTTTCCACATAGAAAAGTGACACCCATGTCAGCAAGTGCAGGTCAAACAGCTTGCCTTTTTATGAGTATGGGTTTAACCGAATGCTGCCTCCATGTGTACGTTGATTAATGCCACAGCTAACTGACTCTCTTCCTCGCTTAACTCTTCTGCCTCTCAGATCCCGAAAGTACCCTGAGTGTCAGTATTCCTGAGGAGCTCCCACTGCACCCCCTGCTGGGCGGAAGGCTTGTAGTGCCATGCTACTTCCTAGACAACACTGTACACGACCCTGGCGCGCCCACAATTGCCCCTCTGTCCCATCGAATCAAGTGGAGCCATGTGACCAAGGACAGAGTGTCAGTCATATTGGTGGCCACCGAAGGAAAAGTCAGAATTGAATCTGATTACCTAGACAGAGTCACCATGGTCAATTACCCCTTGGTGCCAACGGACGCCTCCATTGAGATCACAGAGCTGCACTCAAATGACTCAGGCACCTACCGATGTGAGGTCATGCATGGTATTGAGGACAATGATGACACTGTTGAGATCCTGGTTCAAGGTAAGGTCATAAATTGTAATATTTTGTGACATATTCTTACTCTTTCTTTGACAGTATTCATGGTAATATAGCACATAAATATAACCAAATATGTCTGTTACTGATTTTAAAGACTTCCTTAAAGAAATGAAACAAACCTTTTCATGATTTTTTTCATGTATTTGAGTTTGATATAAATGTTGATAGTTGCATACCTGTGTTGTCACTATAGCCTAACAAGTCAGTTTTAGCAGAGAATTTCTATTGAAATTCTGTCAGGTTCACTGACAGCTGTTTGTCTCCTTCAAGGCATCGTGTTTCACTACCGTGCCATCTCTACCCGGTACACCTTGACGTTCGAGAAGGCCAAGGCCGCTTGCATTCAGAACAGTGCTGTGATTGCCACTCCAGCGCAGCTCCAAGCTGCTTATGACGATGGCTTTCACCAATGCGATGCCGGCTGGCTGGCTGACCAGACTGTCAGGTTGGTCAAACTTCACTCATCTCCTATTTACTTTAATAACTTGTCAGCGTGTCCTGAAATTTGAATTTCTTGATGACATTATTTCTTCCATCAGTTGTCTTTAGTTTATTCTTGTTTGAACAGAAAATACAGACCTCTTTCATTTGCAACGGTCTTTTCATGAACTTCTGGGAATTAGACATTACCAATGACTGGCACTTTTTTCCACAAAGTCTTTCTTAGGTTTTTTTTAAGTACATCATAAAAAACTACACCTGTTTTTCATTTAATTCCATTACCTCATACATTAGAATACAACCCTGCATTTATATATCTTACAGAAATCCTGAAGCTTCGCTAAGAGGCCCGGGCTTTTTAGTCATGCGGAACCCCTGCAATATAATACAGTGCCTTCCAGATTCATTCATACCCCAGGCAAAATGTATGCCTTATTGTAGCCTTTCGTACTGTGGCATGCCATCATTTATTTTGACAATTAAAATGTATATTTTTACTGGGCACCAACCATTGTATTCTGTGTGCCCTAAAGATATCCCATTCATAATCCACGAGAAGGCTGTTATGGCGACAAGGATGAGTTCCCTGGAGTGCGAACCTATGGAGTAAGAGATGTCAATGAGACCTACGATGTATATTGTTTCGCACTTAAGATGTCAGGTATGTAATACGTTCACATTTAATCTAATCTAATCTAATGTTGAAAATGTAGAAAGCGTTGTATAAATTTTCTCTGGTTTTGTTGCTTGCATTCCAGGCAGGGTGTTCTATTCTTTGTCGCCGGATAAATTCACCTTTGCCGAGGCAGAGGAACAGTGCCTGAAGTTGGGTGCTCAATTGGCCACAACTGGACAGTTGTATCTGGCTTGGAAGGCTGGGATGGATGTATGCAATGCAGGCTGGCTGGCAGACAAAAGTGTCCGTTATCCTATCAACATTGCCCGACCCCAGTGTGGGGGAGGCCTTCTAGGAGTGCGTACTGTTTACCTCTATCCAAACCAGACAGGCTATCCACTCCTTGATTCCCGTTATGATGCCATCTGCTATCAAGGTAAATTAATAATCTGTAAACTGTGAAAGTCCTACCAATAAAATAGTATACATAACAAATTAATTTTCTGAGACCAAATATTTCATTACAAATTATTTCTTATACAATCAACGAGGTCTCACAGCAATCTCATTGCAAAACCTATATTCCTATATTCCTGCAAACTATTTAGAGGCCCTAATTTTCATCGATTTTCATTTTTGGAATTTAAATTTAGCAGGTGATGAGGAAGGTTCGGGTCTGCCCACCCTGCTCCCAGACCTGCAGGCAACCACTGAGACAGGCACTGGCATGCCAAGTGTGGCCACCTTTACTGAGGGCCCTGAGGTCTCCCTCGGGATTACCAGCACAGACAGCGAGCTGAAGGGGGAAGTGGTGACACAGGAGCCGATGAATATCACAGGCGCCGAGGGCATGGACAACTTTACCACAGACGTCACCTACATCGTGGACAATGTTACGGATCTGCCTCTGTCCCCACCTCCCAGTGTCACTGAGGAATACCTGAACGTCACTGACCAGATTGTGGAGGACATCATTAGCCAAGCAACTGCCTTGCCAGATGTGGATTCAGAGTTCACCTTAGAGAATGACACAGAGTCTTTTCCCACAGGTTGGTTTAATTTGAATATCCCCCCAACGGTACATACAAATTGACCTGTAAAGACAAACAGTGATTTTATGACCTTCACTGTGCAGGAATCGTGTTCCACTATCGTGCCGGCTCCAGCCGCTACGCCCTCACCTTTGTGGAGGCTCAGCTGGCCTGTCAGAGCATTGGGGCTGTCATTGCCAGCCCCCGGCAGCTCCAGGCTGCGTTTGAGGCCGGCTTCCACCAGTGCGATGCAGGCTGGCTCCTCGACCAGTCAGTTAGGTGAGAACTCTTGCCTGACAGATTATCCATCACACAAAATTTTTCAAATGTATTACCAGTTTCCACTTGTGTGAAATATTTCTTGATGTATGTGATCTGCAACAAGTTATAATATTCCTGTTATTATTTGAATGAAAAGGTACCCCATTGTGTCTCCACGGGACAAATGCTCAGGAGACTTGGATCAGTTGCCCGGAGTCAGATCCTATGGGCTGCGGCCGGCCTACGAACGCTATGATGTATACTGTTATATTGATGGCCTGAAGGGTATGCTCACCATTGAACCCTCTGAGTTTGGAACACAAAAAGCGAGTTTGTACAGTGAATGCCAGCATGGCCACAAATACAGTAGTAAATATAGGTTAAAGTGGTTTTAAATTAGGGAGTGAGTTTGTGTCTTTTTTTTCAGGTGAACTTTTCCACGTCGGTTCAACTGAGGGCTTCACATATGACGAAGCTGTGTCCTATTGCCAGGAACAGAACGCCACCCTAGCTTCCACAGGGGAACTGTACGCCGCCTGGAAGCAGGGCTTTGAAAAGTGTCGTCCAGGCTGGCTGATTGACCGTAGTGTCAGATACCCCATTAACAACCCCAGTCCGAATTGTGGGGGAGGAAAAGCTGGAGTCCATACCATTTATGTCCTTCCTAACCAGACAGGCTACCCTGACCTATACTCAAAATATGACGCCTACTGCTTCAAGGGTAAATATGGCTCAGATTAGCTACGTCTAACAGCTAAGCACTACAATGCTTGTCTACTAAGACCAAGTCAATAATTAAAATTGCATTCTGTTTCCTGTAGCTGATCTGGCATTTCTCAATGAAACTGGGTTCAATATAACTTGGATTGACGAGGATTTCAATATTACATTAATTCTACAGAAACAGGGTAATACATTTCTTCACTTGATGTAATTTATTGATATTTTTTGATTACTAAGAATTTGTCGTCTTAATTTAGGTGCTATGTGCTATATTTTGTTTTAAAGGTTATTGATACTTTTTTCTCTGTGTTTCTCTTTGTCTTCAGTGATTCCCTCCATCACTGTTGATATTTCTGGCTCTGGTTCACCTGAGCATGCCACAGGGAGCGGTAGTGGAGAGCTGCCCAGCGGTAGTGGAGAGCTGCCCAGCGGTAGTGTGGAGCTGCCCAGCGGTAGTGGAGTGCTGCCCAGTGGAAGTGGGGAGCTTCCCAGCGGAAGTGGAGAGCTGCCCAGCGGAAGTGGGGAGCTTCCCAGCGGAAGTGGAGAGCTGCCCAGCGGAAGTGGGGAGCTTCCCAGTGGAGCACCAGGGCAGAGTGGAGACATGTCTGGATCTGGCCTGAGTGGAGATGGGTCAGGTATTAGTGTAACTTTAATAGAAAGTGGGGTGATATTATCTGGCGAGGGATCCGCATCTGGAACACAGCAGGAGGCAGGCAAAGGAAGTGTCGGGATAATCATATTCCCCTCTGGGATGGGATCAGGAGACTATAGTGGACTTCCCTCAGGTTTCAGTGGGGACCTGTCAGGATCTGGCAGTGCCTCTGGATTCAGCTCAGAGGAGGGCAGCTCCTCACTGGACATTTCTGGCAGCTCTGGGGAAAGTGGTGACTTTTCTGGTGTAACGTCTGGGTCAGGCTCAAGTGGAGATTTCTCTGGATACAGTGGGTTCCCATCTGGATTCCTCCCCTCAGGGGACATCGGCAGCACATCAGGAGACCATGATGGCAGTGGAGAATCTGTGATTATTCTGGTAGATGATTTGGTAGAATTTTCCACTTTACCGACACTTACAGAGGAGTTAGGTGGTGGAAAGCTGTTATTCAGTGGCTCAGGAGATTTCTCAGGATCTGGTACCAGTGGATTGCCAAGTGGTGACACCAGTGGCTCTGCATCTGGAAGTGTGTCTGGATTTCCAGATGTGATCTTTGTGGACACTGGCTTGATTGATATGACAGGGAGACCAGTAGGGAAACAGGAAGCCTCTGGATCTTTGCATTTTGGATCAGGTGATATGAGTGGATTTTTCTCTGGAATGTCATCTGGTTATCCATCTGGTGCATCAGGTCTTCCAGACACCAGCGGGGAAGCAGGTCTTCCAGACCTGAGTGGGGCAGCAGCTCTTCCAGAAACAATCGGGGCATCAGGTCTCACATCAGAAAAAGAGGCCTCAGCTGCATCAGCTAGTGGGGACATCACGCTCTTGACTGACGAAGAAATGGTAGAGGTTTCCATCAGGCCCACAATAAGTGAGGAGCTTGGCATGGGGCCGGTGGAGGTCAGCGGGGAAGGCAGTGGATCGGCATTCCTGTCTCGGTCTGGATCCGCTAGTGAAGTCACATCTGGACTACATTCAGGCGACCTTCCCATGGTGGTCTTGTCTTCTGGATCTGCAAGTCATGAACTCACAAGCAGCATCACTGGCCCGGAGGAGGCCCTCTCAGACCGGGTGGAAACCAGTGGTGAAAATTATGTCACCGCGTCTGCGCCAGTCACTGCCACCACTGCTGCTACCATTTCTCTCCATATTCCAGAAGTCTTGGAGGAACCTTCTTCAATGATTGGTATGTCAACAAGATTATTTCCATTTAAAACAGTCTTTAGTTCTTTTTGACTATAATATAAAGGTTGTGTGTGTGGTTACATTGTCAAGCAGCATCACACAGAATACGCAGTAATAAAAAACCTCCACCAATAGCCAATACTATTTACTTTTTTACTGGATACTCCTTCTGATTTTTCAGCCTCTGTAAATCCATGTGATCCAAACCCATGTGGTGCCGGCTCGTGTTCTGTGCAAGACGGTGTAGGACTATGTCACTGCCCGCCAGGTCTCAGTGGAGAGGACTGCCAGTTCGGTGAGTAATTATGGCTGGGTAAAATTGAATTGCTCTTTTTATTTCTGACTAATGTACATGCCACTGCAGTGAATCCATTTGTTTGTTTAAACCAGAAAGTGTTAAAAAGTGAAATCTGTGGTGGTTGATATACTCTCCTCCAACATTATAGCTTTAAACAACATTGTTGTAGGGACTTTGTAACCATTCGAGACGGTTCTTTAAATTTCTGTTCATTTCCCATTTCTAAATCAGGATTCTCTAAAATGGTTTAATATTTCTTTAAGGATTCGCAGATT
This sequence comes from Hiodon tergisus, assembly GCA_025775045.1. Taxonomy (NCBI): domain Eukaryota; kingdom Metazoa; phylum Chordata; class Actinopteri; order Hiodontiformes; family Hiodontidae; genus Hiodon; species Hiodon tergisus. The sequence goes on along the minus strand of JAOVYW010015236.1, from coordinate 86,328 downwards.
TTGAATATAAATTTTAAACTTTTGAGTTTTAGAACTTAGTTTGGGATCTGAATCCGTGGGTTCTTAGAAATTTTGCAAGTGTCTGGATCTGTATAGCTAACAGGTAAGTTCATGTTAAAAACATATTTCTCACAATTGCATTTCAACTAAAATTCACAGGGCCTTCTCTTTCCTGTTCTGACAGTTTATTGTTTGCGTCTACTTTCCTGTGTTTGCTGGTTTGACTGTGTTCGGTTTTCAGGCAACTCATGGATTCTTTGCGTGTTACAGGCATGTCTCAATGGACACTTTTCTTTCCACTGGCAGGTTCTCCTTATGCGATCCTCTGAAAGGACTTTCCACCTCTGTTGTTTTTGTCCAGCAATGCTTTTTGCACCCGCAAGCCTAACCCAGGGTTCCCATATCAAACTTCCTGCATGCTTGAAAACGCCTGGCATCTTCTAACATTGCAAGCCCCTGTTACGAATCGATTTAATGTGCTGCCGTAAGTTGTTCATCCATTTATCACTTAATTCCATAACTCTAAGGAATTAGAGAGCAGATATTTGTTATCATATTCTTTTTTTTAAAATACATTAAACCTTGCATGGATCACAAAGTTCTGGTTTCACAAACATCTTATCTTTGCTCTACACTTTAGCCTACTGAAATAAACTCAAGAACTAGCAAGTCAACGTTGGCCTTGCCTCCATCAAAGTAACTAAATGTTCATTGCCTATAAATTATGTGGTTAGCCAGTCTTGGAGAAGGTGTGGATAGCAACTTTGCCGCAGTCCAGAGGTTCTGATTCCAGCAGCAGTACTGCACTTCAATTCATTACCTCTAGCTCTGACCCTGTGGGCAGGAGTCTTAACATCAGACCTATTTTACAGAAGTTGATGTGTGCCACTCGAGCCCGTGTTCCAATGGAGCCACCTGCATCGATGGCGTGGACTCTTACAAATGCTTATGCCTGCCCAGCTACAGAGGGGACCGCTGTGAGATTGGTATGAGGTTGGCTTCAGCTAATTGTACTAACAGCCTCTCAAAAACAACAAAACAGGAGCCAGACAACAAACAAATGACCCATTAGCACCGTTAGTTATGTCACCGGGTGTGGTGGTCATTTGGGTGTTGGGGCTGTTTCATTTTCCTCTGCTCAACAAGTTCTCTGTTTAATAGGTTTTTATTTATTTATGTATATTTCCTTTGGTCTTTTTTTCCACCAGGGGTGCCTAAGCTGTTCTTGTTTGATTTAATGATTATTCATCTATTTGTGGTGGGAATGACACAATTTGAATGTTGCAGGAAAATAACGGAGAAAATACCAATAAATAAATTTTCCTAAAAAATACAGATATGTAGGGAAATACTCCTCAGAGGTAGGTATACTATTGCTTCTATCCTAGGAGAAAAATAAAGCCGATGTCTCAGGGAACTGACCCTATAAGGGCTTTTTTCATTGTCCTCAGGGATGTGCCGTCTGTGTTTCATTCATTGACGCTCAATGTCAACTCCGTTCTGAGAGCAAAAATGGTTTTGATTGTTTAACATCAGAGGCATCATTACGTGTTTTACAAGTAATTTGATCAAGTAATATGTCCCACTGAGTACGGATTACATATTTACTCAAAGTTACTACGCATGTAGCACGCCAGAAAGCTAAATACGAGCCAATTGATTTCACTAATTTTCCAATCGAGAGTACATACCCAGAGTACATGACACCATATTAAGAAATCTTCATTCACATTATTGAACATTTAAAAAAAAGGCTAACTCGCGAAGAACGAAGCTAGTACCTAAGATTACTGGTCAGGGAGATTTGCGCTCGGTATTTCACATTTAACCGTGTTTTCAGTGATGTGTGGTAATATGTTCTCATGTCTGATCTTATCTCATTATTGAGCTAACGCCAAAAAGCCATTGGTTCATAGCATAATGAATTAGGTTGCTCAGTTGCTGTCAGTTTGAGCAAAGCGACACAGTACTGTCTACTGTATAAAACGATCTGCTTTATTTACGTGGGTAAACGCCAAGTCAGCTAGCAGAAACAGTGGTTTAATTCACACGACTCTTGTCTAACTCAAAGAAAACTTGTCTGAAATCAGATTCTGACCTACGCCTCGATCCAGCCTGGTAAATTGTCCTTGGTTTGCGGTTTCAAACATACTGTACGCATTTCACACCTACTCGTTTCCTGTGAGATATGTCTAGATTTTGTTCTCGAACCATTACGTACTATTTTTTTCTCAATGCATTTGGGGAAATATCAGCTGGACAGTGATTCAATTTTTCATAAGAAGTATATGTCTTTGTGGTGTAGCTTCAATTATTCCTATTTGGGGAAATATAATTTTTTTTAACTAAAGCGTTAGTCTATACATATTCTTTTTGAAATGGCTCTAGTATCCAACAAAAGGATTTGCCTCAAACGTAACTAAGGGTCTTTTCACCAATGTTTAAGGGCTCCTCAAGCAAATGGTTTCTCATTGTCGCCCTCTGCTGTTGCTGCAGATGTGCAGAGCTGTAAGGAGGGCTGGATAAAGTTTCAGGGCAACTGTTACCTGCACTTCTCTGAGCGTGAAACCTGGCAGGATGCGGAACAGCGCTGTCGAGATTTAAATTCCCACCTGGTCAGCATCATTACCCCCGAGGAGCAGGAGTTTGTCAACTGTGAGTGAAGTCTCTGAGCCCCACACACATTGCCGATGCTCAAACTTTATCTCCCTGTGTGTCCTAATCATTCAATCCTCCCTCCAGCTAATGCACAGGACTACCAGTGGATTGGCCTAAATGACAAGATGGTGGAGAATGATTTCCGCTGGACAGATGGAACCCCCGTGGTAAGTCCAGCTTGGTTCCCCTGCACTGTTTATTACTGCCAGGCCTGCTGTGTGAATAATTGGTGGTGAAATTCGTTTTTCTACAGCGTAGTGTCTCACGTCCCGAGAGAGCCAGTAGAAGTTACCTAATCGCAGTCTCTCTATTATCTGCCCCAGGTTTTCTACATTTTCTGAGGAGACAAATTACTTTTTATTGTTTTCCAAGCATCTATGGTTTTGGTTTGCCTCTGTAAATGTGTTAGATTTAGTTCCTCAGTCTCAGGTGAATACTGGGACTCACAGGCATAAACCAAGCTAACAGTTACTTTTATGGAAATTATCATCTCTAGAAATGAACATTGCATAGTACCAATATCCACATTACCTTCTATGTCCATCCATCCGTCAATTTTCCAATACCACTTATCCTGGTGAGGGTCATGGTGGACACCAGAGCCAATCCCAGCAGGCATAGGGCACAAGGACCCAGGATGGGCCAATTAACCTAACCCACAAGTTTTTGGACAGTGGGAGGAAACCAGAGAACCCAGAGGGAAACCCACACAGACACAGGGAAAACTTGCAAACTCCACACAGACAGGCACCCCGAGCCAGGACTCGAACCCAGGACCCTTTGCGCTGTGAGGCAGCGGCGCTAAATACTACACCACCGTGCAGCCCTACCTTTCATGCCTTGTTTATCAATAACCTTTTTCCTCTCAGCAATATGAGAAGTGGAGGCCAAACCAGCCAGATAACTACTTCAACTCTGGAGAAGACTGCGTGGTGATGATCTGGCATGAGGATGGCCAGTGGAACGATGTGCCATGCAACTACCATCTACCATTTACGTGCAAGATTGGGCCTGGTGAGTGTGCGGGAGAGTTTGTCTGTGAGCCCGGTGTTTTGTAAAGACTGCAAGATTGGTCCTGGTGAGTGTGCGGGAGAGTTTGTCTGTGAGCCCGGTGTTTTGTAAAGACTGCAAGATTGGGCCTGGTGAGTGTGCGGGAGAGTTTGTCTGTGAGCCCGGTGTTTTGTAAAGACTGCAAGTGTTTTTGGTAAAGAAGGTACTCATACTCATCAAATATATTTGATATTAAAGAACAGGAACAACCCAACAACCAATTTTGGGTGAACCAGTTCCTTCTGATCTTTCATTCTCCCTAGTCTCATGTGGTGCCCCTCCTGAAGTTGAAAATGCCAAGATGTTTGGGAACAGGAAGGAGCACTATGATGTCAACTCTATAATCCGGTACCATTGTAATGATGGGTTCACACAGCGCCACCTGCCTGTGGTGCGCTGCATGGCAGACGGACAGTGGGAGAAGCCGCGGGTGGAGTGTATAGGCCGTGAGTGCATTCAACTGTGCTAATCTTCATTCACCCAATTAAACCAAAAACTGAACTTATATCTGATGACAGCTGCATGAATCATCAAGAATAACGTAACTACTGCAGGAATACCTTAAAAAAGGTGAACACAACAACAAATATAAATAAAATGTTGTTCAACGCATTTGACGGGTAAAACAGAGATAGAACAGTTTTAGAGCAGTTCAATATGGACAACATGGTTCCTTTTCCAGCTCTCATTTCTACATGCAACGTTTGTATATTCCGAGTGTGTCTGGGATTGTAATTAAGGAGCAATTGTATTGGAATTTGGGTGTCTTGATCTCACGCCTGTTTTTGGTTTGAGACGGTGATATAAAATGTAATGTACACTTTTTGTCTTTCTTTTCCAGCCACCACCACCAGCCATAGACTACAGAAAAGATCCACTAGGAGTCGATCAAAATCAGCCAGTAGCAGATCCTTGGGGAAATTCCGCTAAACAGAAAAGAAGGGAATACAAATTTTTAATTTTTTTTTAAATACAAGATTTAAAAAAAAAAAAACTTATTTTAAAAGAACATTTATATAAGAGTCATTTTTCTGTCTGAAAAAAAAGAGATTATAAAGTAAGAGTGCCCACCTTGTATATACAAACACCAAAGCAAGTTTAACGTAATTCTATAGTCCATCTGCCTAATGTATTTGTCACTCTGTGCCTTGTTTTAGGGGGATAAAATAAGCGAAGATTTTATTTTGTTTTGTTTTTCTTGTGCCTGACACACTGAAATACCCTAAAATGTTGTGTAACTAGTTTTATCATCATTTTGCTTTTGTTTTGCGGATAGTAGGCCAAACACAGGGATTGAGAGGATTAAGCGTTTGTGGCCCCTTAATTGACTGTTCTGAATCAAGCTTTTCATGTGCGGCAGGCGTCTGATGTAACTATTTCCAGACCAGCTGGCTGTGTGTGGTGGATTGCCACAGTCCTGTGAACTGTACCCAAGTTCACAGAAGACCTGCCTTTTAACAATCAGCAGAAAGGTAGAGAGCTGGAGGTCAGTCAGTTGTGCAAGGATCTTGGAAGTTTGTATAAAACCCATACGGACCAAACATTAAACAGCAATGTAAGACAGGGAATAATATGAATATATTGAAAAGCAAAAGGAATAATCCTAAAGCTATCTGTTTAAAAACATTGCAGGGAAAGATAAATAGAACTGATCCAAAACAGTGTGGCCGTGTTGAAAGCTTGTGTACAACATTATATCCTATTTAGCAAGAGTTTTTGAATGAATAAAAAGTCCTGTTTGGAAAGCATATGTATAAGTAAGGGAAGGCGGGGCAGACAAGTGGGGAAACCTAGTTTATTTAATCTCAGTCGTTAGACTAGCTGGCAGACGGGACACAAAGCACACAGGGGTTTACATCCCTCTGACTCGGTATTTATGAAGAAAAAAAAAGGTAGGTCTGCTTAATGTGAATATAGAATTATTTATTGAATTCTCACAGTGCCAGATTGTCACTGGCACATGGACTGGCGGTGCCTTGCAATCTGCCGAGCCTGGCACACCACAAAACTCAGCTGCTGGAAAAGAGACTGATTATTAGGAGCAAAACAAGGCATTTGTTGCTTCAGCAGGAACTTAGAATTCAAATACATTGTCTTTCTTTTTTGGTGTGTTTTTGTGTGTTTTGTCATCTGCTCCCCCAGATGCGTGCAGTGCACACTATTTCTGTGGGACTAGTGCTCTACCCAGAACAATCTTACAGTGACCGCTCTCTTCATTTTTCTCCTTCATTCTCTGGAGGTCTCAGGTGTCTCCAAGCATAGCAGCATACAGCTGAACACTTTCATGTTGATATACTGGTTCTATGTCACACAGATGTGTACAGTAGGTCTATTTTCTGTTTATAGCTTGAGGCTGTGAGATCAGAGCCCTGATTCATTTCATTCTTGTAGTTCGTACCCTCAAAATCTCCCAATGTTCCCTTTAGCTCTTGTGTCTCTCATATTTTCTATGGGGTAGTTGTATGGGGGCAGTGCCTTCAAAACAGTTTGCATTAACTTAATACTTCTGGAAGTCATGGCTTTACCAGTTGCAAGTGAACAGTAGTTTAATGTTGAGAACCACAAGTTCAGCTGAAAATTTGATTGAGTGACCTCTGGTTCTTTTTGTGCTCTTACCGTACATTTCAGTTTTAAAAAGTGACATTACTCATATGAAGTTCATGCAAGGTATCTTCTCCACAACCTGGCTCAGTCAGCAGAGCTGTAAAAATCATGCATTCTGCCTCAATCCTGCTTTCGAGAACAGGCAGATACGAGTTGTGTCCTAGGCTGTAACAGCTCCAAAGGCAGGGCAGAGGGGCTGTTTGATGATGGGGAGTTTTGTCTCCAAGGCAGCCACAGCACATCCACAATCCGTTCTCTTGACAAAGGGGTGACACAGAGTACTCCTGCATAACATCTCTAAACACTTTTACTTGAGTCTCTCCATGCTGAGGGAAGGTCCATCACACTGAGCATGATACAGTCAGGAACAGTTGCTGTAACAGAAGTTCTCTTCCTGTCATATTGTCAGGCCTGTGGCACCGAGCTGGTGTCTGTCAGAGCTCTACAGAATGCACATGTGCCCCAGATATAACCAGAGGCAAACTGTTTGTTTTGAATAATTGTATTACAGTTTTCTCCAACATCTCAAATGATTCAAATGATGCTAAATAAAACATTATGTATTTTATGTCTGGTAGGATTTCACATTAATGTATGCGATGTGGTCCCTGGGATGTGTTTGTGTGTATTTCACATATAACTAACAACCTGTGTCGACAAACATGGACGTGATTGTATGCATGTGTATGTGTGTAAGTATGCCTGTGTGTGTGTGTATGTGCCCTTTAGTTATATCTGTGATACATTCCATTACGTCATGAAATGTAGTAATAAATGTCACTCATGTATGTTGGATCATTTTGATAGTCTGAAAAATTAATGGTAAATTAATATTTATTTGTAGTATTTTTTAAACATGCAGTTACCAAATTAGTTACCAGTTACCAAATTCAATGTCACGTTAATCAAATACTATATACTACATATCAAATACTATATAATAAATAGTTACAAACTATGAATTAAACTGATTCATATATAATTTAGCATTTCACTAAAGCCATAGCCAAGCCATAATATCCAAGCCAGAGATTCCAGTTCATTCAGCAGAAACCTCATATGTCATGTGTCTCTTCCTCTAATACGTTCAACGCAATGAAGCAGAATAAATATTCACATCCATGAATGTACTGCTTCCCCAAACTGTTTACTTTCATTCACTTCTGGTTACTCAAACAGCCAACGGACAGAAATTAAAGTGTCTTTTTAACATAAGCTCAAATTCAGTGGAGCTTGCACAGAAGGCCGGTGTAAATAGAACGTGTCTTTGAATCATAAGAATAATAAAATTAGACTGATTTTTATTTGCTCTACAAGGGGAGGGGGTGTAAATGCACCCAGCTGAATGGAGCCCTTATCGAGGTGCTCTGCAGGTCCCACACACTGAGCGTCTGTGTGCTACGGCCATTTCACCTCTCTAGCCCAGGGCTCCTCGATCCTCCTCTACATTTTGTTCCGGTGTGCTGCGCCCTCAACTGGTGAACTTCTGAAGCACACTGTGGTGACATTAAACCACCAGTTAAAAGCCTGACGTCAGGACCGTTGGTTGTTAGATAGGCTAGTGTGTCTTTCTTTCTATTACGTATACATTTTTGCACACATTTTATTTATTTAAGTTAAAGGCCATGTGCATTGTCGGAACTCTGATGTGAATAATTGTGTAATCCACGCGTATAATACTACTAGATTTGATTATGGTACTGTTATTTTCAATTTAAATGTATAGCTGAAAGCGTCTTTGAGAGCACAGTATTTACAGTATTTGAAAGTAGAGTATCTATACCTAATTAAATTAATGAGGATTGCTCTTTCAAAGTAATATACTTGAACATGTATTGTCATTCACACTGGAAACCAACTTTTAAAAGTTACCAAATTACTTGATATTATGAACCATGTTTATTAGTAGATTTTATGTAATAAGGATCTTGGCTAATTTCTATATATAATATATAGTAGTTTTTCAATTTTATTTCTAAGAGTATTGTGTTCTGTAATTCTTGTATCCGTTAAATTGGTCAGGAAAAAAAGCATGTAATGTATTCACAAATTATTGTAACACCAGCCTCTTAGCTAGGCCTAAGGATTGTTACAGTATACATGATATTTTTGAAAAAAAATTACCTAACTGTATGTGAAAAGACTACATCATTCCAAAAATGCTGAATGGGGGCGGGGGTGGGGTAGAAGTCAGGTAATGCAAAATACGGCTTTTTGTGGTGAATTAAAAGCATTGACCGTCTGATGCGTAAGTGCACTTCGGTAAAGATACAGTGACCAGATTCCTGTACCTGAATGGACTATCAAAAATCAATAAAAGCTCATAGAATCTGGCAGGACTCCAGCAAACAATCAAAAGAGCCAGCTGTTTCTTGGTGCTTACACAGATTATAGCTCAGTCTCTTCACTGAAATCTTGGTGAATAATCATCATGTTCTGCTGTAGAATTTATACCCTTTATTAATGCCTCTTTCCAAAAAGTGAATGTAACCTACTGGTCTTACCTTCTGCGTAAATAATTTAATCCGTGACCCATGAACAATCGCTGCATTTTTTCTAATACACGGAAGAAAGAAAACGGAATATTTATAATTCCAATAAGTATTTCACAGACGCCTGATGAATAGATTTTAATAATTTGACAACAACTTTCTGAATATATTTATACACTTCGTCGTAGATATTTGTAGGAACTGGCTCAGAGTGTCTTGATATATATATATATATATATAAAACACATAAATACCAGCAAAACACAATATTACAGTACTGTTCTGTGTATGGTATTGTGGCCAGAAAAAAGAAACCAAAGAAAATAACACATAGCAATGCTCCTTTCTCATGTTCGCCCTCAGTGTATGTATGCATCCTAAATTTTTTCTGCAGATAACAGATGTGGATTGTGAATGTTTACTATATTTCAATGTGTGACTGAATTGGCTGTAAACTGGCTTTCAAAGTGAGAAATGTTCCTATAACCACAGTGTCTAATGTAATCATCTGCAGCCCATTACACCTGATGCAACCATGAGGCGCCAATCTGAGGCGGTGACTGAGAGGTCTTTGAGAATCTCCCGTGGAATGAGTGAGTGGACCCCAGTCACAAGCGTGGGGCAGTATAGTTTTCAGTAGCTAAAGCAGTACACTCCGTGTTTTTGGTGCTGGGCTGGGAAGCCAAAGGTGCGCACCCCAGGCTCTTGCAGGCCACATTTGGGACGGGGGTTAGCAATAGGGTAGCGCAGGCTCCCATCTGCCAGCCAGCCTGCATCACAGCGGTCTAACCCCGTAAACCTCCAGGCAGCGTAGAGCTGGCCAACCTTGGCGATCTGGGCGCCATCCTTCGCACACGCCTGAACGGCCTCCGAGAAGTTGAGCCTGTGAGGGTGCTGCAGAAAATACACTTTCCCTAGGATGGTGGGGGACACACGGTGCAAATACAAGAGTAGTGTTAGTTCACACCCACACAGCAGGTAAACATCCATACACAGAAGAACACTATCTGAAGCTGTGAGTTATCGTTCATTATCTCCTGGATGAATCTAATCTAATTTTATTCAGAAGCATAAGCCTAGCTCAACACTAGGGGGCAGTGAACATCACAGTGGCCAAGGTAGTACAGTGGTTATGAGGGTCTTACCTCTAAAAGAGGAGGAGAAACAGAAGGCGTCATATCGGTGCAAGCGGCGGTGGCGGGGTCCATAGCTGCGGACACCTGGGGCCATGTCATAGCCTCCACAGGCGTCACGGGGTGCAGTAATGGGATACTGCACGGTGCCATCTGCCAGCCATCCTGCGTTGCACCAGTCCAGTCCCTCCTCCCAAGCCGAGAAGATCTGGTCGAAGGTGGCCAGTGTCGAGTCCTGCTCCTCACACACCCGCTGCGCTGCCTGGAAGTTCAGGTTATAGCGCCCCACAGGAGGTTGGTAGGGGAACACCACACCTGTAGGCAGAAATGGAAAAGAGTGTGGCTATATCAAAGGAGGTTGAATGTAGATTACTTCCAGAGAGCGCCAACCAGCTCTACCTCGTAATTCAAGGTCTACTGTGGCGCTCTCATCTTCCAGCCCATCAATGACCTCGCAGCGGTAGCGTCCTGTGTCGTTAAGGTGCAGCCCGGTTATGACCAGGAACACCTTTCCAGGGGATTCCTGGAGTAGGTACACGCGCTCCTTGAAGTTCCCGAAGCTGCGTTGTCGAGGGCCGATGGCGACCAGCACGTCTGTCTCGTGATCCCCTACAGCCGGCATCCAGGACCACTTCACCCGAGTTCTGCGGGGGGCAGTCAGCTCAGGTTCATACCAATAGCGGCATGGGAGTGTGATGTTACTTCCCCGCACAGCAAACACAGGGGCCTCTGATGTCTCAACATGAAGACGCACTCCATTGAAGTATACTGTAGTGCAGAAATTAAAGCAATACTAGATTATTGGGTCAGGGCAATTTGGCAGAAATTAGTTACTGTTTTCAGACAGTGATGAATACTCTGGTATGAATGCATTGAAATATAACTTCCTGTATCTAAGATTAGCCATTAGTTGTAGAAATATTGTTTACGTATACGGTTTGCGTACTCTCTCCATTGCCATTGCCGTTCATGATGTCGTGGTAGAAGAATCCATTGGAGTAGTTCGGAGCACCTTGACATAAAGAGACCAGCTGCAGAAGCAGGGCCAGAAGGGGGCGCATGGTACCTCCCACTGCGTTCCTTTTCCTGACCAATTAAAGTACGTTCTGCCTACAACAATAAAAAAAAGTCATTACTGCTATCTTCATTACAATCATTACTACCCGGGAATCGACCCTAATTTAGTGAGTTCGCTACCACTAGCTTCCTGTAGATGACAGCAGCAAACCACGTTTTAAGTCTTAATGTATCATTTCTGTATCAAAATGATTTAGAATTTTAAAAACCTATATTTTAAAATGTGTTCATTACATTGATTGATTACCTTATGATAATAACTGATATATGTCAATGCTGTATGTATTATGATCGCATAAGCCTCCAATAATGTAGCATACTTTATTATTGTATTCTAAATTAGTTGTTAATTTCCCGCCACCTGCAGACACAGAGCGTGAGTTAGGGCAGTGTATTCTCAAACTGGGGTCCTAAGAGACTACCCGGGGGGGTCCGCAAACTAAGTATATTTTATACACTTTTGTCAGTCAGTTTCTCAGTAGGGGGTCCGTGAATAATGTTGCATGTGAAAAAGGGTCCGTCAACAAAAAGTTTGAGAACCCCTGTGTTAGGGTACGACCGGGAAGCTACGACAGAAAACACCAATTAACAGCCACACACTACGATTTCTCCGTCGCCAAACTAACTAACTACAATTAATTATTTGGAAGAAGTAGGGAACATGAACACGGGGAGAATTCCACACGAAGTCCAAACAGGACCTGTCACTGTGAGAGTAGAAAAATGTCAGAATGCTCTCAAAAACTATACTGGTCTACATTCAACTGTTTTTAGCCCATTTAGTTCGTTAATTAATTCCATTCAGGAATTTTGATTCAGGGACAGGTATGAAGGCGTATTATTGTGTAAGTGTAGGCTAAATGTAATATATTATTGACATTTCTCTGAAGGCAACAATGTTAATATATCCAAGGTACCAAGATATCTCATGAGATTGTACGTAAAAGTTTTTATTGAATCAAAGCTGTAGTACTAAAAAAAATCGAAAAGGGCATACTTTGACTTGACAGGGTTACTTCCAACACTGGCTGTAGGTCTGTGTCGACTGTTTTTATTTTTGTTTGTTTGTTTTTTAAATTATTGCTAAAGTAAACTATCTTATTGTGCGGCATTGTTCAAGTTTGTGACCGCACAGACGTTCAGAGCACTGCTATTTCGGATAGCTAGAAGCCTATTAGATGAAATGAAAGCCCAGTTTTCTGACTGTTTAACTGAATAATGTTAATACATATATTCATTACTTTAGGCAGCGGTTAAAAAAAATCCAGTACACACAAATTTTCCTGACTGGCGTTTATTTATTTATTTATTTATTTATTTATTTATTTATTTATTTCCAGGAAGCTCGGAAGATTCTACGGATTTGACGCGCGAGAAAGCGTAGATCCGCGTGCATCTATCTGGTAATGTGCGAAAAAAGAACATGAGAAATTCTAAATAAACTCTTTTACAAAGTTTGTGCAGTATTTTTTTAAACGCTGTTTTGTAACAGTGTCACAAAAAATACTGAAAACACTACTTGACATTTCTTGACAAGCGGTCGTCAAGTTTTCCTCAGTTCATTAAACTCAATTCTTTACACTGCTACAAATGTACTGTTCTAATCAAACCATAAAAGCAGTTTTTCTTCATAAAAGAAGATATTTAATAATTTGACAAATAAGTTATTTTAAAATGAAGTTTAACTGTTCATAAAAGACGCATTCGGGGAAAAATAACTTTAAATAAAATTTCAATTTCAATTAAAGTAAGTGTATAGCAAGTTTTTTAATGCAAGTTTTTTTGTATAAACGTTGCATAATTAAATAAATTACTCACTGATCTTGAGTTACGGTTATCGTGGGTGCCTCTTTCGTCGATTGTCACAGCCTGTGAGAAAATACTTTTGTAGTAAAGCAAATTCACCGTACTCCTTTTAATTGATCTTGAGGAGAAAACACCACTTGTGACGTCACCTAAGCAAGGCAACCCCTCTCAGCCGAGTTAACACGCCTGCTGTTAAAGTGACAATACTTTTGTATGTGTAAAGTGAAGTTACTCACCTGCTATCGAAATACGGCAGCCTGCCTATCTAATTGTGTATTTATAATCAAAACAAACATAAATACATGACAACTGCGCTTTGCGAATTTAGCGACGTTATTGAAACAGCAGTAGCTTGCCAATACGATAATCCGAATAATAAATGTATGGTCACGCGGTTATATGCAGGCATTTCAATTATTATTATCTTTTCTTTTAAAATAAGCATGTTTGGCTTCATGATGGGTTCACTGCTGTTTTTAGAGCAGGGGTGATCAGGTGAAAGGGGTGATCAGGTGAACTATTTGCACTTGATTTTATGTTTAATATTATTATTATGTTATGTAGACCAAACTGTAATGTTTCCTTACAAGTGCAAAGGTACTTTATATTTTAAAATAGAATGAAAGAAATATAAAAATAAAATGAAAAATCTTTTTATTTAAAAATGTAATTTTTGCCGTCATGTAACACCCTAAAAACAAGGACAGGTGGACTCTAGAAAGTAGACCATGATGATGGATTAATAGTTGGGGAAAACAGTCAAAATTCCATTATTCCACAGAGGCATTTCAAA
>JAOVYW010015236.1:45146-66241 GCA_025775045.1 Hiodon tergisus | reverse complement strand
CAGGGCATGTGTGAGATCACTGTGTGTTTGAGAACAGGGCATGTGTGAGATCACTGTGTGTGTGAGAACAGGGCATGTGTGAGATCACTGTGTGTGTGAGAACAGGGCATGTGTGAGATCACTGAGTGTGTGAGAACAGGGCATGTGTGAGATCACTGTGTGTGTGAGAACAGGGCATGTGTGAGATCACTGTGTGTTTGAGAACAGGGCATGTGTGAGATCACTGTGTGTGTGAGAACAGGGCATGTGTGAGATCGGTGCTTTGTTGACTGGGAAATTTTGGTCCATGTTGTCAGAATTGTTCGTGGCAAAGTTATCCATACCACACTACGTGGCCTCAAAAATGCAAATGCAAAGTAAATCAATGTGATAGCCCTCAGTAGATTCGACAGATTTGCAAATTAAATATATTTTTTGTTCTTTAGTTGTAAAACAATCAGCAAGCCATTTTAAAAATTAGCTGGCAGTAATAACATTTCTGATGGATAGTTTTAGGCACGGGGTCAGCCATTTGATTAGTGAGCAATGAGAGACATATTACAGCACAAAGGACTAGAATCCCTGATTAAGATATCCAGGAACCTATTGGAATATTGGATAGAAAGAACTGTAGTTTTACATTGAAAATGAATTGAAGTAGTCTTTTTGCTTTTATTATAAAGGTACTTAGTTTGTTTTCTCTCAGTTATTTAATAGATATCATGATTTACCTGTTGCTTTCATGGTCTTGGCACTTTTGTTTAATATCGACATGTAAGCATCTTCACTAGGCGATTCAATCAATAAATCCCTGCTTTTAAAACTCAGATTATTCTCAATCATCCCTGCAAGTCACCAAACTCATCCAACATCCGTACATTATCCGTACATGCTCAAGCAACTTATTTAAAAATAATAATAAAAAGTTAAACCCTTATACTTGGTGAACTTGGTTTTACCTACTAGACACACACAAAATTAATTCTAATCACAACAGAACCCAAAAAGAGACTCCTCAGAAACTGCCTATAAATACCTTTTCTCCATGAAATGATTTTTACATTTAAATAAATAAAAATATAACATGAAAAATCTTTTTTTTTTTTGGCAAATTAACCTCTCATGCAGTAACACCCCTGATGGATTCTTGTGAGTAGTTGGAAACCACAAACACAGCAACGGCTTTTAGACTGTTTTACCGTGTAACGCATAACACCTTGCCACTAAGCATTACCAGATATCCAGGAACAGGAACCGCGACCGACATGGACTCCAGTGAGACTGGCCACCAGCGGTCGTTTTGGACTAAGGCTCCTATTCTGCTCCATCAGCGCTCCTGAGGGGCTAACGCGGCCGCGGCGTTAGCGGGTCGTTACCGTTTATCTCGCAGCCCACCAGCTCCATGCGCAGGGTGCAGGCCTTGCGGCACACCACAGGGATGATCCGGATGAACTGCGCCATGATGGGCGGGTCAAACAGGTTGGTCTTTGTGTCGTCGTTGTCCACATTCCCAACAAACACCTGGCAGAAAGCAATGGTGCAGAGGGGTTTTGGTTCCAGCTGCCATGCCCTCCATCGATCTTATGCAACCATCTGATAAGCTCAAGTTTGGTAACGCATTATCATTCACAACAATTGTTTTATCATTCACAACAATTGAAATCAAGACACTGAAATAAATTCAGGTCATAACAGTCAGTTGCCTCACTTTGTCTTTTCTCTGCCCCTCTTGTCTATACACAGTGTAGACTTGGCCATCGAAGCTGGACGCAACTTTGAAGGCCTTGATGAATTCGGCAGTGCCCATGCGACTGGCTCCCTGGGTGATGATGCCAGTGAGACGCATCTTTCTCTGCATATTGATCTGTAAACACAGGTAAAGGCCTTTTAAATGGCAGAAGCTGCAAGGAGCCAGTTGTGGGGAGTCCTAAAGTAGCAAAGAAATAACCTTATATCTCCCTGAAAGTACATACTGAACATTTGTGACACGCATAATAAACTCTACGTTTAGTTTCAAAAACTTATGTAGAATGATGTTCATGAGAGTCATTGGTACTTTTCATTCGCAAGTTACTGTGCATTTTCAAGACTTCTCACCTCGATCCAGGGGTTCTTGTCATGAGTAGCAGAGGTCCAGGCATTGACAAGTCCCTGGTTGTTCAGGCGTGCGAGCTCAGGGCCCCAACGCTGCAGCCCCATGATGCCATAATGCACAGACGAGGCCGAGATCTGAGACTCTGAAATCCCACCAGCTTCCAACCCCAACAAGGAGATACAGCCTGGGAGACAGGAACGGACTTGGGTTAAGATTTAATCACAACACATGTGTCAGGCTCTATGTATTTCTTCCCCTAAATCCAATCAAGAAGGCAAACTGGGAGGTGGAGCCACAGATTCAATTTGCTCAGGAATCTATTGATGATACACATAGTGTTTTGGAGACAGCTGGTGGCCACACCCTCAAGCTGTGATGGACAGCAACATAGAGAGGGAGGGCCACGCCCACAAATTGGACGTTGTGCACCTGAGTGTGATTCCAATCATGGTAATGATTAATTTACTGACATTCAATGAATACACCCTCTAGTCTACATAACACTGCAGAGATGACTGCAGTGGGGAATTTGGCTTGCTCTGTAAGGTTTGCCACCTACTGGTTTGACAATATCACTTCAAATGTCCAGTGTGTTTATTGTGTTATAACAGTGTTTATTTTTTTACAATTACACACCACAATACTTTCTTTCTACCCCCATACTTTCTGAGAAAACTGCCTGAATAAATACCGTATGGAAAGGGTTAGCTGATTAAAGCATCCTTAGTTTATGCCAACACTCACTTAGCTGGCAGTTCTTCCCAACGTAAGGTGAGGGACACCTGCAATTAAAATCTCCATCTAGATCTCGGCAGGCCCCTCCATTCCTGCAAGGCTGGCTGGCACAGTCATTCACATCTGTAAATAAACATCATAGGTCAGAGAACAATGATCTGTATTAAATTTGTTCTTACTCATTTGTTGTAGTTCCCTGTGTTTTTCTTTTTGTGCTACATTTAGGAATGCTTTGGCAACACATGTGAAGAGATGGCATGCCAATAAAGCTCTTTTGGTTTGATTTGATTTAAACACTGCAGGCCACATTCAACTTCTGAGGCAAAATATTAGTTCAAAGACAATCAGTGAGAGCCTTTTGGTCTTCAATATGAGGTTGCACTATGTATTTATTATCACAATAAAACCAATGTAAAACCTCACCAGGCATCAACGTCACTCCTGTTCCTTGATGAAGGCACAGGTAAAGGGCACTGTCTCTCCAGGGAGCAATGACTATCTCCTTACCCTCAGCAGGAGAAAACTCATCCACTAATGACTGGCCCGGTCAGAATGTGCTACTTTAATCACTGCCTCCGAACTGCCAGACTAATTACCGAGTGATTGAGATCCAGTGACTCACAATTCCTCAACTGTGTCTCCCTATAGCCCTCTGTGCGCCTAATGCAGGTGCCCTTCTCCATAAAACCGATGCGATGACAGGGTTGGTGGTAGGGAAAGGGATGACAGGGGAGCCTATGTGCTGGTAGAGAGAGAGAGATGGTGGGAACACCAGGGCGCTCTAAATGTGCAGGAGCACTGTCAGGCCAGGAGAGGCCAGGGTCAGAACTCAGAGGGTAAAGGGTATGGGCGAAAAACTCCCTTTTAAGCAGAGCAGCATAAGCCCATAAGAGCAACAATTAAAAGATCTAGCTTTAGATGGCTCTTAGACCAGATTAGTGAACAAGCATGTATTGCACATGTGTGACTGCTGAGACCTTTACAGCCTAAACATTGAACTGAAGAGAGTGAAATTTGCCCTTTTGGCTAAAGTAAACATACAAAAATAGACAGCATATGTTACTGCTGTGGAACAACTTTCCAGCATCAACATTACATATAGACAGAAATACATTTATTCTAATTGTATTTCAGGGAAGCACTTGCATGTCTGATTATGCGCCTATGTGCATAGCCTGCAGATGTCCAACTAACTACCTCTCAAGCCATCCAGCAAAGGGATGTAAGGACACATGCCTGGAAAAGCTCAACCACAAATGGCCCGGCAACATCATACACTGAAATCCTTTCTGGAGCTCACCCACTGTGACCCAGAGTCCACCTGAGAGGAAAGGGAGGCAGGTTTAGATCCCCTTCCCTACTAAACCCAGATAAAAGAATCTGGCCGTGACAGAAGATGAGATGTGTAGTGAGGTGAGAGATTCCACCGCGCCCAAACCAGCACTGAACCAACCGTGTCTGACACAAATGTGCGGCAAAAACTCAATTCAAAAAGCTTTAAAAATGAACTGACCCTGAGACTTCTCAGACTAAACATAGCCATGTTTTCCAATAAAAAAAAGATTGCCTGTAAGAAAATAAAACAGGATTACAAGGCTACTTGATTTTACTGCTGACTTTCACAGAAAAATTACTGAAATTAATCTTTTAAACGTGCCACATTCCTAGAATGCAAAACAAAAGACAACCCATCACAATCCATATTATCATCAGAGAAACGTATTATAACAGAATATGCATGAATAGATAGAATATTCATTCATGTCGGCTCCTGATGACATTCGTTTTACTCGAAGTGCATTCCTGAGGTGGTTGAGAGATTTGCTGTGGTTCCTCAAACTCACCACTAAGGGGTGTACTTGCCTTCACTAAGCATTGCTTTGCTGCGTTTTCTTGTATATTTGGAAACAATGTATTTCAAATAAGGGCAGAAACTATGGATCAGCCAGATGTCTCAGAAAAATATTCTCTCTGGCCCACTTTAATCCAGATACGAAAACCTTGGAATGAACTCAATGTTCAAACTGGAGTTATCGTGAACACAAATGTTGCAAATGACACTACATAAATACATTCGCATCTTGGATGAAAACATGCACCCATTGCTTTACCAGCGTTGATAAAACAATTACAGTCAATACTGAGAGCACTAAACTCTTCCGAAAAGCACCCATTTATCAGGGTATAAGTGTGTTTCTCTCCAACGAGACACACAGATACAGACAGACAAACACTCAGACGGAAGTCTAATCACAGACACCGCTTCAACGTCACCACCTTCTGGGGTTTATTTTGCTGTGGCTTCCTGTGCCATTAAGAGGATTGGTCACGGCTCTAAACTTCCACAACCCCTTCCCCTGCAACCAGCTCACGTAAACACCATGTTTACGGAGCCACTTAATCTCCTTACCCAGGGACAGAGTTGTTTAAGGAGAGTCCCACTAATGCTACATTTTCTGGCCATGGCGTGGATGCCAAGGACGTGTTGCAGAGGTGAAGCTGAATTCCACAGCAGAGGACACAGAACCACAATGTCCCAAGGGACAAGATCCCCCTTGCTGAGCAGGACAGAGAATCAGACATTCCAGGAAGAACGACCGATAACGTGGAGATTCGCTTACTGCCACTGATCAGTAGAATTCTACTGATGACAGAGTTAAGCTGACCAGCCAGGATACCACCAATACTCCTAAGGCAAATAACCCCTATTTTGTGTTTCCTCAGAAAAGACATGGCATACACAATATTAAACAAACAGAATGACATTGCATTAACGGCTTGTTACCATATTGGTAGGATACATTATGTTCAAACTGTTTACATAACAGTTTATATCTCAAGGGTAAGATCTACTGCCAGCATGAGCTATATACTCCAACTAGAAAATAGTTAATAATCGTATTTTACAATATATCCAAAGTCTTCCACTATGCCCAGAAAGAGATGCGTGTGACACTGAGCCCTGTGGTCTTATGAGTCCTGTTAGGTAGCTCTGGAAGCCAAATTAGAAAGGAGCATGACTAATTGTTCTGAAGGTAACCTAGAAGCAAGATTCCATACTGACAAAAGACCTTGAGAACATGGCAATAAATGAAGAATCACAGCCTTGGAGCTTGTCAAGCACCAAACAGGGGTTCTGATTCACAAAGGCAGTACACAAACACTCCTTTGTACTGATCCAGAGGAAGGATGGTCCTTAGCAAGCACGTGTCTGCTATTCAGCATTGTCCCAATGTTTTGTCAAACAAAATCTGTCAAGATAAAAGCAGCCAACAAAACAACTGCTACTTTGTGAGCCAACCAGCAAAGGTTCAACAAAAAGAATGGAAGGTATTTCTTCAGGCGTTAAGGTTCACAAGAATCCCTTTATGTACATTCAGTAAACATGAGCGAAATGGTACTTTAATCGGCAGGTAAGTAGGTAGGTACTTAATTAATCCTACATGGGGAAATTGCGAAACTACAGCAGTAATGACAAAATTACACCAAAACATATAAATATAAATCACACAACAAGTAGTACATACACAACGGAGGGTTAAACACAAAAAAATGGACGGTGCGGTTAAAGTACACATCTGTGTTTAGCGCATGGTCTCGCTAGGAGTGGGTCATAGTGTTCTTTGGTGGCGCTGATGACTCACACATACACAATAGGAAGCAGGGCCATCCCAGCTCTAATTGGGGTAAAGGGTCCTGCGTCTTCATAATACCACAGCCCATGGAATACACTATGCCACATGGACCTTCTCACGCAACTTCTCACTGCTGAGGCACGCCCGTCATCGTGACTAATGCTTATATGAGGGATGGCCACAAAATGCTGAAAATATGAATTGGGTCCACTTTAGTCATAAAACAAACACGTCACAGGCAGGACTTAACATAGAGCTGCCTGAAGCAATCGCCTGAAGCGGGGGGAACATTTTAATTTCCGGTCCTGTACAACACCCTAACGGTCACCAGACATCAAACAAAGTAGAATGTGAATCTGCTTTGCCTTCACCACATTGAAGTGGCGTTGGATTGAGGGGGTGGGGGGTTACTTCCTGATGGCTGGGAAGCACAGGAATGGTTGCGGAGGCAGCAGGGCAACGCCTTCTGGCCCATTCAGCGTTTGCGTGTCACAGCCTGTGCGGGGGCTGGGCTGCCTCACAGGCGATTACAGGGTTCAGCGGCACCGGCCCCAGGGAACTGGCAGCTTGCAGCCAAGGAAGTGTTTAGACAAGGCCCTGTATTCACAGAGCACTGTCCAGACTCAGACGAGCTAATGAAGAGTGTTGCACTGCCCAGAAACACCTACAGAGCTATAAATGATTTATAATGCAGCAGCTGCAAATCTAGTAAGTGGATATCATTATTAGAGAAACTTTTTAAATTTCCTTAAAAATGAATAGAGAAAATTTGAAACCTTTAAATTAATGACAAACTGTTCAATTTTACTTCTAATATTTTAAGGTTATCAATTCTGCCAACTTGCAGATTTGTACATCTCGCTAACCTAAACGGATTATCAGGCAGACAGAAATGCAAACGTAGGGCTAAAGGCCCTACTGTATAGACACAATCAATCTTCACAACACCTTGAGGAATTCAGAGGGAAAGTTAGAGCTCCATTACTCACTGTATATCAAGACTCTTTCGCTTATTTAATATAATGAAAAAATCTTATAAATATGTAATGCTACTGATATGTAATATGTAATGCTAAGGGGCTAAAACCATCGGCTGAGTTCAAAGATCAGAATTCTCTCTCAAGATCCAGCCATTGACTGAAGTTAATATATCTGAGGAATTATGAAGTCTACAAAAGGCAACCAGATACTGCTGTGGGAATAATTATTTAGACAAACGATCCTTACTGTTCTGGCAGTGCAGGCCTTCAAAGCCCGACTGACACTTGCAGCTGTACTCGCTGAAGACGTCCCCTCGTCGGGTGTGGGTGATGACCTCACACGTCCCATCGTTTTTGCAGGGGTTAGGCCTGCAGGGCCCTGCGAGGTAATCAAAACTCCATAACTTGTCAGTTAACGCGGCTCACTATTCAAGACTAAATGATACCTCCTGAACAAAATAATAAAACATAAACATCTTTATCACTAAACACTGATCACAAATTCAAATTAAATGACACCTCCTGGATAGCAGAAAGCGTTTTATTAATTACGAGCTATAGTACAGCTCTACCCCCCCCCCCCTTGCTATCCTGGGCACCGCTAGTTATTACCGCTCTCAGTGGCATTGCAAGTGTCGCCTGTGAATCCATCGCTGCAGATGCAGATGAAGGGGTCTTCCCCCACCCCAGTTACACAGGTCCCTCCGTTATGGCAAACGTTTACCTCGCAGTAGTCCCCTGAAAACAGAAAGTGTGTGTCAATATGGGGGGGGAACCCTGCCCATCACAGGTCAAGCTGTCAACTACAAACACTGTGCTTAAGGGCCATGCTAAGGAAAAAGGACTTAATCAGACATGTTTTTTCCAGTCTGCGTGCTGCTTAGTACAGGCATTCTTACCAGGCAAGGCAGCTTTGCCCTTTGTGACCGCGCTATAGCAGACTGCTGACTGTGAGGATAAATCAGCCAACCAGAGAGAGGCTGCTAATGAGGTACATATAACACAAGTATATAATCAGGATTGTCTCTAAAGGAGACGTGGAAATAATAATAAGGGTTGTCCACTTCGTTTCGCTGCTGCTTTTCATCTGACACATAAATTAAAATTAAATAAACATAATAAATAAATAAAAACTGCTGTGCTGTCAGAGGAGGATTTTAGATTTATTGTCATGTTAGTGAGCAGTTACTAAATCAAACTGGCTTGCTGTCCTAGATGTTGGTTTTACCATCAGGCTCATCCAAAGGAAATTTTAATAAAATCATAACTTCTGATCTATAATGGAGAAAGCAGACACTAATATAATTCTCAAGAGTTTATTTGGTGAAAATTATATTTGTGTGAGTACTGCACTTCCAGTATGTCTTTGTGTGTGTGTGTGTGTATATATATATATATATATATATATAAATATAAATATTTTTTTTTAACTATATTTTTTAAAAGCTTGAGGAAGAATGAGAGCCAAATATCATTTTTGAATTTTAACTCTGAATATTTAATATCCCTTGGGTTGTTACTGATTTTATTTCAGATTTGAGATTTACACCCATATATAATTTGTCTAGCAGTAATATTATTGGTAATCCTCATTTATCCCCATATCCTTATTCATCTGCACATTTATTTTAGTTAAACTGATATGAAAGTTAGTGGAGAGCCTTTGTTACTGCATTTACTGAATAGACTGGATGACATATCACAGCATGTAAACAATCCTTCAACTGTATTAAAAGTAACGCTATTAATAGTTCAGCAGGTAAAAGCTATTGTCAGAGCATTGAGCCCTATGATTCAGATTTGTGAGGTCAGATCCAGATCACATCACTGCCAGCTGTGACCAAGAGTTCCCACATATTAGCAGCAACAATAAAACCCAGACAGACTTCTTCTACCGAGAGGTTCTGATCAATGCTGTGGTATAAAATACAAATATAATCCAGGGGCGTAATATAAACGACTGCAGCTGGGGGAAAATTAAATCCTTGGCAACCATGTCTGCTCCTTGGTATTGTTCTCCAACTTTCTCCGACAATGTTTTCGTTCTAATTGAGTATGCAGCTGGCGAGATAGTACCGTACTAGCTAGTACGTAACTTAGTTAGTAGCAATTGACCCATTGACGTGAAACCCATTCAGCACATGCTGTTTTCTTTCGTCGTCGACGTCTGAACACTGCAAACACGAAGCCCGGAGGAAACCACCCCCCGATAATTCAGAGTAACGACGAGGAAAAGACTGGTCAGAGAAAAGTCTCTGAGCAAGATTTCAGTGATATTCAGGCGCAAATCCAATGTGTAACTAAATAAACCGAGAGAATAGTTTTAACATTGCTCAGCGTGGGATTTTTTTTTAAAGAAAGAATTTTGAATTAAATGATATATGCAAACGTCTCGGCACGTCTTAAAATACCATTACTCAAAGTGTAATTTTATAAACAGCTTTTCAGACTGAAATTATAACTTTATAAACGAATTATACAATGCAGCTTGTTATTATAGTACTTAGACTATGCCACTAAAACTAGGAACATATCAAACTATGAATAATTACCACTAAAAAATAACGGAATCAGCTCAGTCAATGTTCAAAACAGGAAAAATGGAACTGGTCAGTGAGCTGCCCCAAAAATGAACTCCCTGCCCCTTTGCCCATATAATCCCGTATAATGTAACCAGGAGTCCTTTTCATTCGTTTCTATATGATGAGAAAAACATTCAAGTTAATATCAGTAAATAAACCAATCCAATTGTATTATGACAATTATAATAAAAGTTTACAGATTTTGATTTAGAAAATTTTTCTTATTTAGATTAGTCGTTATTATTGGCATTTGATGCGTTTACCCATCATACGAGGTTTTAATTACCATGGTTTACTGTTTTTCTGTACAATAACATTAACATATGAAATAAACGTTTGTTTCGATTTTAAATAACTTGCATGCTAGATCAAGACAATTAGTGTATTAAAGTTACATACTATACACACAATATAACCTAATATGACCATCGAACATTCCGAGAGACACGAAACGATACATGTATTTCCTAAATAATAAATAAAAAATAAGAGCAAACTTACCACTAACTTTATAAACAGCACAAACAAGTAAACAAGCAGATAGAAATGGTAATGACACCGAAAAACTGAGATTTTTCATATTCCCTTGACTGGTTTCCTGTTAACCAGATATTGTTTCTGCGTTAGTCTCTCGCAATAAACAAACTGAAATATTTCCTTCCAAGATTGCGGTCTAGTATTTCGTCTGTCTAAAATAAAACTAGATTGAAAATAGGCGTATTAACTGGCTCGGCGGATTAGCACGAACCCGCGTGTCTGTGCATCCATCCAATTAGATTTCCTTTTAAATTGTAGAGCAGCGCCGGGGGGCAGTAAAGTGTTTTTTCACGTATTTTTCTCCAGATACTGCTTCAGAATTGAACGAATCTTGCGTGTTTAGCATATTTATTTGACCCTCCAAAAATTCATTAGGTTCGATACAAGAGAACAGCAAATTATGACATTTACTTGTGCCCTTTATTCAATAGTCCGTTAGGAGTATTTTTGTTAGACCCATCTGCTAGAAATGAGTAAATCTAGCCAATTTGGCCTGATTTAGTTTTCGGAAGATAATCACCGAACGCTACATGGTTAGTTTATAGGATATTTGTGGGATAATTTTAAATTAGACCAACATCTTATTGTTTTGACAAAGAAACCTTTCATAAATGGCAGGAGCTGTGGTTCGTAAATGATATAGGCAAATAATGTAGACGTAGTTTTTCTTCTTTTAAAATCTCTTAATCAGCTCCTAAACCATGTTTTGAAATTACAGGTCTACTGTGAGGCTCTGTGGTAGCTGTTGTCAAACAATTAATACAATTAAATTACTTTAATACAGTAACATACCAACTCAATATAACATCTGCAGGAAGCTTCAAAAGCTGTGATTTGGTAGCTTTTGATTACCATGTATTCTCAAATATGTATTACAAATAAGTTAAATGGCTCAGTGGCATCACTATCCTTTCAATGATATACGCACAGAGAGTGTAGGTCAGTTGTATATTTCGTATAACAACAAATTACAATAATTTTGGTAAGTCAGGGAGCGACTTGTAAAATGTTTTAAGACCTTACTTCATCAACCCGTATTGTCAAAATCATAGAAGAGAAAATATTTACGAATGAATGTCGCCGCCACGTGGTAGTTTTCGTAAATTCAACTAGTTGTTATATGGTCATATAGATTTATGTTCAGCCATTTTTTCGGTAAAATAAAACGAAATTTAAATTAATATAATTTGTGATACAGTATTGCAGAGAATAAATACAATAATTTTGTTGATCAAATACATTTTATAAATATTACATGTGTTTGTTAGGATTCCGTTTGTTCTTGATTATATTGCTGATTTTTAGCTTTTAAGTGTACACAATAGAGACTCATAAAATTGTCTGATGAACTGGGATTATCTCAAAGATATCGTTCATGAATTAATATAATTTGCAAAAATGTATTCCGTATTACCGTGGTTGCGTAGTAGAGTATCTGGTAGTTCCAATTGCCTATGACTGACGTGGTTGCGATTGTAACCCAATGAAAAGAAAGATATGTAAATAAGCTTATCTGTCGTAGGGAAGTTGCTAGCTAGTTTGAGGTTCGCATGTATCCGCTAGGAAAATAGTTGAAATTTAAAGTTGCCATCAATAAAGACGGAAAGCTAGCTAGATGAAAGTAACCCGCATGGAAAAACACGGGCTTTGGTGTAGATTAGATGAAGTGAGACCAAAACGACGAGCAGAAGAGTACGGTATGTTTTGGGGGGGATGCTCGGGCTACATACGACGTAAGTCTTGGACATATAGCTTCGGCTGTCAATGACTTAGGCAGTGTTTTTGCTGTGTCGCCATAAACGTCTAATGTCATGGGTGATTCTGTATATGTATGGTTTTTGTTAATGCTGAAATTTTATGTGACTTAGTAAAATCATTAATCAACAGTAGGAAAAAAAGCATGACATTTTGTCATACTTAACACTTCCGTATTGTCTGGTTGTTGCTAGCTAACCAACTACCTAGATATCCCGTTAGTAAATCAGCTTGCCAAGGAAGTTGGAAAAAAACATTATTTGATTTGCGGTGTTGTAAACGTAGTGCAGGGTAAGCGATATTATTTGGGAAGATGTCTTGGTTGGTGAAAATGATGGTGGATCCTGGCCTGGTTGTGAGAGACATCTTATTGGCTTAGTTATTAAAATTAATCATTTTTGACGAATGGTAGATAAATTATATTCCAATATTCTATTCATTAGCTATCTAAAAGCTTTCTTAAAACGCCTTGCTTCCTACCATCAATGCAGGTACAGCTGCCTAGCTAAATAAAATAGCAAGCTACGCACACCCTTATTGATGGAGTGAAGGTGACAAGACCATGTTAAATGGATAAATTGCTATATAGGAAATGTGGGGTTTTTTGTGTTTTTTTTTACAATATCATTCCAAATTAGCGAAATTTAATTTAAATATTTTAATTATGATACATATTGAGTAGTGCTAGAGCTATCAGTAAGACGATACAAAAACGAACACATAAGTCACTTCATCTGATCAGGAAGCTAAGCCATACTGCATTTGTTTTACGTTAGACATAGATGAACATATTAGCACATGCTCTTGTTAAAGTTAACCGATATATTTATTTGTCTGCACGAAATTGCTGATGAGAAACTATTGTTCCAGTTGACTTGTTTCAGGTAGCTAAATAATGTAGTAGTTTATGTAATCATCTAAATGAACCATCAAACACTATTATGTTTCTGCCTTTGGTATGACCAGGAAAACAGATAAAGAGTGGATTTCAACATTGAGGCTATGTGTAGATCGTGATTCGTCAGTGCACCAGGTACCGTTGGGTGCAGAATGATAGCCCTCTCATATCTTATTGTCCAGGTTTGTATGCTGCTACTGTCATCTGTACCAAGTCGAGACACGACTTTCTTACTCGTAGGGTGTGTTGGCTGTTGTAATGCTTGTTGCTATTTACTTTTTCTCATACAATTCTCATGAATATTTGTATGAATGTAGGGATGAATTGTCTAATTCTGTTGTCATAAATACATCTTTTCATATATAGATTTGATTTCTTAAAGGACTTGGTTTTCTAAATCACTCGTTGCTTGTAAAAAGTATGTACATTGTGTCTTATTTCCTCATGCTCTTATGAGTCAAATTATTTGTAATGTTATGTAGCTTCCGTTGTATAATGCTATATCTTTGACAGATGCTATTTTGATATAGTAATTTGTTTATCTTTGTGGTCTGCATTTCACTTGTGACATGCTCAAGAATGGGGGTGTCCAAAGTTTTGGGCTTTCAAGGCCTAAGTACATTCTCAGCAGAGGGGCAAACTATATGTAACAAATCATTTAGGGATATGTGAATATTATTTCGCTAATGGACACCCTTCCAAACCAACAATTTGGAACTTTTTCGAAAATCTGTTGCCAACCAGGGTTTTGCAGTGCAAGTCTGCCCATGAAAATGTAACAAACTGCACACAACATGCCACTCATTAGCACCAGTAATAAAAGTTTATCATTATTCAGTTTTTTTTTTCAGTTAATGGGATATGCCATTTAAGTTTGTGTATTGATCCTTCTGGTGCTCATACTCTTCAGTTCTCAGAAGAAATAAGAAATAAGCCTCACCCAAAACAAAGAGAAGTTTCTGAGGAAATCTTTGCTTTTTGGAGGCTTACATATACTGTTTTTGTGTTCTGATGTTTTGTTTTGTATTGGACTAACAATTTAAGATATGTTTGAAATTTAGTTTTTACAACACGTTGAGAAAGCTGGTGTCAGAATCTACCACAACTACATCATCTATGGAACATTGTTATATTAAAATCAATTTAATAATGCAATAAAGATTAGAAACTGATATTTAAATTATTATCAAGTCAGCCCGGTTTGTTAGGATTCAGGATTATGCCTGGCAGTGAGATTGGAGCGTGGTGATAACAGAGCAGAGGGTAGATTGTGCTTGTTCACTATGTTGGCCTATTTCATTATAACCCTCTCCTAGACTATTGTCTGAGTCCCATATTTGGAAGGTACATTCTGTTGCAAAATCCACTGTGTGTACTTCCTCAAGATTTTGTGCAATTTCTGAAGGACAGTGCTACGATGAATGCTAATCAGTGATAAATGTTTCGTTTCAGTTTTTAAAAAGTTCTGTATTGGAGATGTTCTGTGTGTCTACATCAGTCAGTCTTGTGGCCTGTGGTTAGTTCGTGTCATACCTCTTCTTGATCTCAGT
Source organism: Hiodon tergisus (assembly GCA_025775045.1). Taxonomy (NCBI): domain Eukaryota; kingdom Metazoa; phylum Chordata; class Actinopteri; order Hiodontiformes; family Hiodontidae; genus Hiodon; species Hiodon tergisus. The sequence goes on along the minus strand of JAOVYW010015236.1, from coordinate 51,495 downwards.
CTGCTTCCTTTTGTGAAATTCTTTTAAAACCTAATTTTTAAAATTGATCAATGGAATAAAATTATCAATCCGTTCTTGTCGGTCAGTAATGTTGTTTAGATTCATCTGTAGTTCGTACTGCTTCTGTTTTTGGAAGTAGATATGGTAAATCAAATAAATAGAATTAGTCGTTAGGCAACCAGATAAGTGGCTCTAATGGACACAGATAAAACAGGCTTTCTGTACTAATGATGATTAATACTCTAGATGAAAAACACATTTTATTTTAAACATTTATAGAGCCGACCTTCAAAAACTTAAGTCATTTTTAGTAGTACTCAACATAAATGTGCTTTGTCCCGCAAGCTGTTTCCAGGGAATTCCACAGAGAAGCGTTTGAGGACAGAATTGATCTGAATTGGCTTTGCATCCATTTCCTGATCTCTAAAAACAACTGCAGCTCAATCTCAAGCAGTGAACTTGAACATGGTTGCTATTGTCCGGCTGTGGGTTGATCCTGTTTGTTTTTTCCTAAGGCGGAGCTCAGGAAGAAGGGCGTGGTTTAGAAATGCAGTGTAAAGGACTAAAGTGAGAGAGACTATAAGGGCCGTTTATAGGGATCATTTGAGTCTCTTATTTTTTTCAGACTTGACCAGATCACCGTGACTCTTCTTTTGCACAGATCAGGAAGACTGGATGCGATAAGATAATTTAAAAAAATTTTTTAATTCAGAAAGAGAAGCCAATCAGGTGAGCTCTGGTTTACAGCTGTTCTTGGATTCCCACATTTTACTAACTAGACATTGATTTGCTCATTGTGATAGCTTTGTCTGTTAAAGTACTGAGGTCATATTTTTAATGAATGTTTTCGCACCTTATGTTGGAAGGAATATTTCATATTTGGCTCCATGTGTTGCTTTCCGTTGACTCTAATCCTCGTAGATCAAACATGGCTACTCACGATACTGATGTCCATACAATGGCACCTGAGATGCCAGCCATGTTTGACGGGATGAAGCTGGCGGCAGTGGCCACGGTGTTGTACATCATAGTTCGATGCCTGAATCTGAAGAGCCCCACTGCCCCCCCGGACATCACGTACCAGGACACGCCTCTCAATCGCTTCCTGCTCAAGTCCTGTCCTCTCCTCACAAAAGAGTAAGAGCCGCTCACTCCCACTTCTCACAACGTCGCAAAAATGAGCAGTTTAAAGTTTGTTTTCAGTTTAAATGTAAACGTAGCTGAACTGAAGTGTCGCTACATTTAATTTCACTGGTCTTTAGTGAAATAAAGTGTGGGAGAGAAATGATATTCCCTTTAGTAGCTCATTCTGATTACTGTTGATTTTTTTATGGTTTTAACGTTTGTTACAAAAGGCAATACGGAACTCTTTCTTCAGCCTTGAATGGTTCTCTTAATATAGCCTTAGAGTTTGTTTATAGAGAGCTGCGTTATGTTTATGAGTAAGACGTTCGGTATGTCCAAGCTTTGGGGGCAGTTAAGTGTTACCGGGCATGCATTTATAACTTACTCCACTGGAAATGGGAGTTAAAGTTGGAGTCAATATTCAGTGCCCCAATGAGTGTTTCTGTTTTGCTCTGTTTCGGGAGTGGCAATATTCGCGCATTTTTAACATACGTTCATGTGTTTAATTATCTCGGAGATGTCCTTTAAATCGTCACACCTCAAGCAGTGCCTTTGTTGCAGCCACCCAGTCCCACATAGGAAACTGCTCAGCATTGTTATGTAACAACACTCAGGACTATGGGATCAGTAATGTGTGAGGTGACTGCAAAGTTATTATTTCACTGGTACTGAGATTATTATTGGCTGAGAAGATTCATCTGTTAACGTATAACAGCCCTATACTTAATTGGAAACAATCCATTAGTCTGTAATTTATTTCCTCAAGTAACTACCTGCTTATAGAATGTCTTGTAGGCTAAAGGTCAGGTCAGGGTAGGGTGGAGAAGTAAAATTGCTTCACTTCCGCTGTGAAGTGCATCATACGCTTATCAACACACTGCAATTAAACACACCTTTGACGTAAGATGTTCAAAGTGTCAGACAACATGGCTGTGATTGTCTGATTCTGGTCACGGTATCTGCTCTCTCTGATGCTGATGGCGGATGGCTGATGGCTCCACCCAGCTGGAGTTCAAACGATGCCCATTTTCAGACGCTGGGGTGCTTGAACAAAGGAACTGCAAATAGTGTACATGGAGAACATCTTTAATGGGGCAAATTTAGCTTCTTATTTTCTCTGATTACCAATCACGGCTGGCCTTCACTGGGAATGGTCCTCTTGTTTCATGAGTTATTCTGTAGCTGTGATTGTGTTACTTATACCTCAGTGTCCTGACTCTTGTCCCATGCCTTTTCCTAGCTAAACTTAAAATGATAATGCTAATCATGTTTATGATTATTAATTATGAGTTTTTACACTAAATGTGCCCTGAACTTTATTTTCTGGTTGTGCCTGTTATTTGATCGTTTGAAAAGCATCTTAGTTTTGATAGTAGGTGAAGCAGTGGTCTGATGTGGTCTGGCTAAATAGGTTCCCAGAAATGGCAGGTCACTATTTGACTATTTAAAAAAATGAATATATTAAACAAGGAACCTCTTCCATAATTTTTTATTAATTGTGTTATGTTAAACTGGCATATGGATGCACAGTGTGTATTTCATTGTTTATATGGGTGCATTCTGAGATGAGCAGAACAATGTTTTGTCTCAGTCTTACAGCCGGGGTTATGCAATTTCAGTCCAGGGGCGAAGTGAATGATGAGATTGATGTGCTGGTTTGCATAAGCAGTGATGTAGCTGTGGACTTTGCTCACTGCATACGTTTACTGTAACAGCCATCCTCTGTTGGATCAGGCTGCCCTTGGCTATCTCTGCAAACAAGCCCTCTACAAACTCTCCCTGTGTTTAATTTTTATAGTGCTTTTCCGTGGGATGATCTTAAGATCTTCTAATGGTTTGATACAAAAAACATTCTGTGAATGATTACGTTAAAAATAGTAAATTATTTAAAAATAAATAAATGTGTACATACAAAATATGTTAATATGTTAAAAAGGCTTATTTGGCCGGTAGATTCATTTCAAACGACATGAAATAGTTTTAGGAAACCAATAGATATTTTTTTTTCACAGTCTCCATTCTACTGGGTGCCAAGATCACTTGGGAGCCATAGTTTTGATTCAGTGTGCAAAACCTGTGCATTCTGTTACTTCAGAACCTATGACATAATTATGCAAATATTTATTCAGAAATAATTAACATAACTAAAATTAAAGTTCAAGTGTCCATTTTTTTCTATTATTTCTGTAAAAACTCTTAATAATTAAGTATATGAAAAAACATTATGTTCATCACAAAATATTTCCAGTGATACACCCTGCTCTTCTTCCGCATGGTTTAGCATCGCAGCGATAGTTTGTTTTGTCCTTCAAATCTGCTCTAGTGAATGACAACTGGGCAGATGAGGAAGTATAGTGTGCTATCAGGTTTCAGTTGACATTTGTGTTTCGTGAAGCTTAAACTAGCATGAACAACACAAAGTGCACTACATGGCCAAAAGTATGTGGACCTGCTCATCAAACATCTCATTCCAAAATCACCAGCATTGTTACAGAGTTGGTTCCCCCTTTGCTGCTATAAGAGCCTCCACTCTACTGGGAAGGCTTTTGACTAGATATTGGAACATTGTACAGTGGCTCAGCCATGGAAGCCCATTTCATTAAGCTTCCAACAAACAGTTATTGTGCTGATGTTGCTTCCAGAGGCTCTGTAGTTACAATAGACGATGGGCAGACGATTTTAACTTTCTACTCTGCTGTCCCGTTCTATGAGTTTGTGTGGCCTACCACTTTTCGGCTGAGCTGTTACACTTCACAATAACAGAATTTACAGTTGATCGAGGCAGCCTGGTTGGAAATTTGACAAGCTGACTTGTTGGAAAGGTGGCATCCTATGGCTTGCTGTGTTGAAGGTCTCTGAGCTCCTCAGTACAGGCCATTCTACGCCCATTGTTAGCTCTATGGAGTTTGCATGGCTGTGTGCTCGATTTTATACACCTATTAGCAACAGGTGTGGCTGAAATTGGAAAATCCACTGATTTGAATATGTGGTGTCCACATATGTTTTGGTTATGTATTGTATCTCGTTGGGAAGTAGCTTAACAAAGAAACCATTGTTGTCATGGTTCTCACGGAAATGGTAAGTCAACTTCAAATTTCTCCAAAACCGAATTGGACAACAAAAAGGATACTTCCCTTGGTCATCAAAGAAATACTTTCCTCAGATCTTTCTGAAAGCACCGTTTGCCATTGTTCGGTGGTCCCAGAGATATGTTTTAGCCAGCACATATTGTCGCGATTGCATACTTGAATGTATCTGGCTTTTGGAATTTATTCAGAATGTCTGTGGATTTTCCTGCAGTCCTTACATACTTGTGTTTTTGTCTCAGGTATATTCCTCCCCTTCTTTGGGGCAAAAGTGGGCACCTACAGACGGCTTTGTATGGAAAGATGGGGCGCGTTAGTTCACCCCACCCCTATGGGCATCGCAAGTACTTACCCATGCAGGATGGGGCCACTGCGACCTTTGACCTTTTTGAACCACTGGGGGACCATCGAACAGGAGGTAAGGACATGAGAAATGTAACATGGGGAAACGCAAAATGTGTTTCAAAGGCAGTTTGTTTTTGTGTTGTAATTCTGTCTAACTGTGTTGAGATGCAGTTCTCTAAACCTAAGAACTAATGCAACTGGGAGTCAGGAAATGTTGTCTAGTATGAATTAAGAAAGGAACTGCCTAGTCACATGTGTAAGAAAAGGCATTACTTAGGTCACTGGCTCTCAAATCTTTTGCTGTAGGAAACTTTTTGGTAGTGAATGGATATAAACATTCTGGAGCCGAACTGAAGTCAAATAGTTAATGCTGTCTACATTCCTCTTACATTTTAAAGACATGCCCAGTTGCTTGTCTGCTGGACAAAAAGACACAATGTAGTGGAAACTTTGTATGCTGACTAGCTGGCTCCCTTATTGTAATTTTTATGAAGCGGTGATACTGATATACTGATACTGATACAGTCACAAGGAAGAGAGAATCCCATCACCTGGAAAACCCCTACTTATTTATGGGGAGCACTGCATTTGGTGTAGTTGGAAATTTAACACCCAGATTGGTAGCTAGTGTATGGTAAATTGCCATATGTACAAATCGTCTGTTATGTAAGCTTATTTAGTTTTAGTTTGCTATAGTGGACCAGAAGCATAAGGTTTCCGGTTTAATTGGATGGGCACTTCGCAGGTCGATTTATTCAGGAATTTCAAAAGCACTGCATGCCTGTTTATTCTTCCTCAAAGACACAGTTCATGTAATATGTGGTTTCTTGTTCTGGAAAATTATTATTTTTTGCTTTAACTTTTACTCTAGTACAGGTACAAACATTGGGTTGTTGCCTGTTCTGTGATTACTGGCTTAGATTTCCATTTTTTAGATTTCCAACTTTACTTTCTGCTTTTTGCATTTTTGTTTTGTAAACAATATTGTTGCTGACCTAGTTAAAGGGAAATAAATTGCATACCACACTGAATGTTGTTTTGGTAATGTAATTATACAGTGGTTGTCAAGCATCCCGTGTTACCGATTTGGGTATTTGCAAATTCCTCACTATGCAGTTATTTCTTTTTCAGACGATGTTACCATGGTTATATGTCCCGGGATCGGTAACCACAGTGAGAAGCATTATATCCGTACCTTTGTGGATTACTCTCAGAAGCAGGGCTACAGATGTGCTGTTTTAAATCACCTGGGAGCCTTGCCCAACATAGAGTTAACCTCTCCTCGTATGTTCACATACGGTAAGGCATTGTTGTGTTTAATCAGCTGTTGCTTTCATTAAGTGTATGTAACTTTTACACTAAGTACCAGTGCAGGGGTTTGGTGGACAAAATGTCCGGATCGGCTGTAATTTTGATGCTGATGTGCGCGTTTGCGTAAGCAGTAATGTAGCTGTGGACCGTGCTAACGGCATCCGTTTACACAGCCTGTGTGTCCTCTGTTGGATCAAGCTGCCCTTGGCTATCTTTGCAAACAGCCACAAAGCTCTCCATGTGTTTAATTTTTATAGTGCCTTTTCATGGGAGGCTTAAGATTGGTAATGTTATTGCACATGGCTTGTCACAACACACTACATTGTAATACCTTTAATACAATGTCTGTAATATTTGAAACTACATTTTGGGTGAAACTCTCTTTTTAATGGTTTGGCATCTCCTATTCATTCATTCATTCATTCATTCATTTTATTTGAAAATGTTATTTTTAGCCTCAGATTCTAACAAACGGTATTAGC
>JAOVYW010015236.1:33264-45046 GCA_025775045.1 Hiodon tergisus | reverse complement strand
ATTCATTCATTCATTCATTCATTCATTTTATTTGAAAATGTTATTTTTAGCCTCAGATTCTAACAAACGGTATTAGCATTAGTAAATGTAGGATAACTTTGGCAACAGACAAACGGAACTCTTTCTATGGAGGCAGAGGTGAGAGGAACACAGTCTGAGCCCTTCCCTTCTCTCCATCCGTGCAGGCTGCACCTGGGAGTTTGCAGCCATGGTGGGCTACATTAAAAAGGCCTTTCCCCAGACACAGCTCATTGTGGTGGGGTTCAGCCTGGGTGGCAACATCGTCTGTAAGTTCCTGGGAGAGAACCTCACCAACCAGGAAAGGGTGCTGTGCTGTGTCAGTGTGTGCCAGGGCTACAGTGCGCTCAGGTGAGCAGTCCCATAACCCTCCCCCAATAGCCATCCTTCTCACCCGGTGGTGATACGTCGTTTGTGTATAAGACAGTTTACAATATATTGCCTGATAAATGACAGTACTTATTTCTGACCTGCCCTGATTACTGGGGCTATCCTTGGAGTTCTTCCTCTAGTCTGTAGCATCTGTCTTTCTACAGCCAATCATGTTCTCTTCACCCCCCCCATATTCTGATTGGATAGGGTTTTAAAGTGGTTGTACTCTGTGGGCTGCATGTTTTGACGATCTATTTTTACTGTGTCGCTCAAGAAATCAATAGCCTAGTTGTGGGACACGCACACATTTTGTTGTTCACTGTAAATGACCAGAATTTTTTGGACATTGCCTCTGCCTGCTGTGAAAGGTGGTCTCTTATTGTTTCATAAACCTCACCTTTGTGCCTCTGTACTATGCCTTCCTGCCTAGCCACAACCAGGACCATACCCAGTAGTATTTTGTGGTAACAGTTGTTGGAGGTTTTCAAAGGGGGTCAAGCAAGGAGATGGCAATTCCCAAAGGCAGTAATCTGAAGTGTATGTCAATGAACGGCACCCATTTTTCATAGTTTAAATAGAAATATCTTGAATATAATAGAATCACAATTGAATACATATTTAAAAATGTTTAAACCACTGTTTTAGTGGCAACAGGATAATACATTAATTTATGTCCGTCCTTAAATACTGAATTAATTTTAAGGTTATTTTTTCATATGGCACAAACCTGCTCTTACCAATGATCACACTACTTTCACCATAAATTGAAAACAAGTATGAATGTAGTAGAAAAATGAAAAGTAACACCATATCCTCCTCTGGAAATGAATGTTGGAGCTATTTTGGGAATGTGACTAAGCAGTCTGGCATTTGTTGAGGTGTGTTGGTTGGGCCTCTGCTTCCCTGCCCCACACCCCTTTCATCAGGGATTTAAAATCTTCTAGGGTGTTCACAAAAAAAGTGCTGTCGTTGTTGGACTACATATTATTGTCCTTTGTGCTGCCTATTTTTGTCATCACTGTTGCTCTTTGGCCCATCTGTTGATTGTACCGCTAGGCCATGTGTACTCCGATATGTACGTAGGTTCTATCGGTCAGCCACATTTTTGCCTTAATTTCTTCTACTCATGTTATGGTAACGTTTTGTTTTTATAAGTACAACAAGGCAGAACCTTGTGCAGGGATGGCAGCTGCAGAGAACCACAGTGTGGCTGGTTTGAGAGTGGAGCAGTAGGCATCCTTTGGTGAGAATCCTGTTTGTGTTTTTACTTAGGGCCCAGGAGACCTTTCTGCAGTGGGATCAGTGCAGAAGGTTCTACAACTTCCTCATGGCAGACAACATGAAGAAGATCATCCTTTCCCACAGGTACTCGTAGCCGTGAGAACACTTTTTTTAGGACTGATATATGAAGTTATAACCATGACACACATTTGTGACAGTAATCTTGTCTTCCATCTAATTTTAGTGGATGGAATGTAGGTATCCATGGTAACAGAAATTCATGTTGGTGGTAGTGAATGACTAAGCTGGTGGTTCCCAGACTTTTCTTTTCACACAACCCAATATTGGTAAAAAAACAAAACCTGTGTGACCCCCTCCACCAATAAACAGGTTATGTCATTTAGTGTCACAACACAAAAAAATTAACTCACCAGGTTTAATGAAAGGATTTAAATTAATTTTTTTTTTGCAAAAAGCTAAGTCGGTTTTTTATAAGGTATAAAATTAATTCATGTATTATTATTTTTTTTCCATGACCCCAGCCTTCGATCAAACGACACATATGGGGTCACAGTCCACCGTTTGGGAACCACTAGACTTAGACACGGAGTGCATTGTTGCCACTGTTGCTTGTGTACATGGAAAGGGTTAGTCTTGTTGTGCTGTCTCTGACAGAGGGAGTTTGTTCGGTGGGAGCTCAAGCAAGATGAAGGATGCTGATCTGAGCCGGCTGTTCACTGCCACTTCTCTCATGCAGATTGATGACAACATCATGAGGTAGGAACTGCAGCCAATGTAGCTGCTGTTAAAAGTAGTGGAGGTTTCACACTGTCCATCGTATGTCTTGACTGTAACCATGTATGATTTCTTCAATTTTAAACAGGATTTGTTTTGCCTTTCTGTTCTACATTTCCCTTCTGATGCAAGACGTTTCACTACACTGAGCAATTTTCTGTGCCTTTAGCTCTCTGTCAATTTCTGTCTGGTAGAAAATTCCATGGGTACAGCTCCCTGAAAGAATACTATGAGAAGGAGAGCTGTGTGCATTACATTCACAACGTGAGTTACTTTCCCTTTTCACTTTTGCAATTGTAAGGGTCTTTATTCATATTGTCTTTTGATTATAAGGATATGCATGTTATTGGAAACCCATGCACATCTTTATATAGAATATTTCTTGGTAAGCATTGGCAGTTAATATTGTGGCGGTGTAGAAGGGATTGATCATGAAGTTCGTTGCTTGACTTGAATGCTTTTGGTGCTGCTGTATCGGTTTTCATCTGAGAAAGCTAAGGATTGGGAAATGATTACTAGAGGATTTTGGGCTTACATGAAAAAGGATTTTATACTTGATAAACATTGTCTGTGTCTGGAACAAAGTAATCAAATGGAAAATAATAATACCCTGTAAGGTCAGGGCATTTTAGGGAGCCCCAATGTCTGGTTTAATCTTTTGTTGATGTCTGCTCCAGGTAAATGTCCCGCTGCTCCTGGTAAACTCTGCAGATGACCCCTTGGTGCACGAGTCCCTGCTGACAATCCCCCGCACACTCGCAGGTACTATTGTGACCCACGTATCTTTTTTACTGTGTTATCTGTTCGTTCATCTGTTTCCAGTCCCTGCTCAGAGTTATAAGCCTGAGTAGCCCTGGAATTTGAACAGAACAAATTGCAGCCCGGGTGGATATTTGGACTTGATTATTCATGGGCAGCTGCCTTCATTGGAACATAGGCCTAGCAGTGCAGAAACACAACTTGAAATGTCAGGTGTGCGGTCTACAACATATTTTTACTCGTTCTGGGTTTGGGAATTACTGTCAAAGTAAGACCTCTTCAACAATTTCACGGATTCAGTGGAATGGTGGAATTTGTTGCATTGTGTTAACACCTGAAGGGTTTCTGGTGTGCTTGGTAAATTACTATTACAAAAGCAGTGCTGAGCATGTTGAGGTTCCTTCAAGGCCCTTTCATACTGACCTCTTATTTTCTTAGCCAGCCATGATTAAGAGCCACACCCACCAATCTGTGCTGGTGTGTAATTTTAGAGCGTATTTTTAGAGATGCCAGCGTATAGACTGGTATTCCTGTTCCGGCTCCTCCTAAAAGCACACATGCCATTTAGTTCCCAAAGAGCCCACTGTAATTCTGGCTAATAGAATGGTTATGACTGTATGTTTGCATGATGGCTGTTTTCCTGCCAGGATTCAGTGATAACAGAGGGGGTGTACAGAACGGACAGCACAGGACGCTTGTTTTTAAGGCTTAGGCCAAGTAGAAGGAATGAAACCTGGGACATCATCTGGATGCCAGGCACCACCTAGTCCAGGAATTGCTCAGCAAGGCTGCAAGATTGGCAGATCACCATCCTGGGTCGAGATGGTGATCTTTTTAGGTCCTCGCTTAACCGCCGCGACCTCCCGGCACCTGCAGGGTCACATTACTGTCGGGGCGGGGGGCTGCTGTGCGTTAAATGAGTGTTTTAAATGAGCTTTAAGATGGGTGGAGGTATTCATGTACATCCTTCCACCTTGTTCCTGTTAGTGGTTGTAGAGTGGTAGGGGAGCCGAGATGCTTAATTGGTGATTCAAAATTGGAGTTAAAATATTTTTAAAAATTATTTGGCAATTCCATATAAATTTAAATTAGCCAGGAACATCAAATTTAGTTCAAATTTAGTTTCTGTTACTTATTTTCTGCTGTATTTCCTTCCTGTATTACTGTTTTTCTCTCTCACTTTCTTTTACATGTTGGAAAAGGGCCCTCTTGTTCAGGTAACCCATCTCTAATTTGGTCTTGCTTAGACAGTCATGTTGAATTTTTCAAGGCCATGCGATACCACCTGTGCCTTGATAGAGGGTAACATTAGCGCTGCGACGTCTGCAAAGGTGCCAGTTTGCAATATAGTGCTGTGTCAGCTGCCCATAAGCTTTGATGAATAAAATGGGTGGTGTCTATTTCCTGTTTTCCTCACAGGCCCCTAGAGGAGAACTCTGCTCCCACTCCTCTCTCCCTGGGTGCACTTGCTATTTTGCACGGTCATGCAGATTATGTGGAGCACCAATAGTTACTCTGCCTTTATAATAATGATTTGGTACTCCAGGGCATGCAACTGAATTACCTCATTTGCTGCAGAAGGTTAACTTGCATAAGAGGATTGATACTGGCTATCATTAGACCATTTGTGGCCTCATGGTTAGCCTTTATTTCTTTCCACCCTGGATCTCTCAGCCTTGAGCAGCCTTTACCAGTCTTTACCAGTTCAGGCTTTCCCTGGTGTTTGCTATGGGCCACGCCTAGGCTGCAAGGACTGAATAAACAAACGACTGAGTGCGCCAGCTGTCTGTGTACCATGCTGTCGTTGCACATCCCGTTACAAGGTTAATGCTATATCCAAAGCTACAGTGCTTATAGGGTTATTCACCTCTTGGGCGTTTTCACACAAGCTGAAATCTTGATGCATTTAAATGGGATTGTTTTTCTTTTGAGCTATGTAACCTACTCAAAACTTTGAATCGATAAGTATTCACCCCCGTTGCTATGACACTCCTAAATAACAATTGGTGTAGTGGCTGTGATTTAGCCAGATACTACGGACACACAGAGCACCAGACACTTAGACCTGAATTTTCCCCCGTTCGTTAATATTTCCGTGATGGCATTGTTGGCAACGTTATGATTTAGTTACAGGAATTATTTTGCATATTAGGTTTTTTCTAGAAATAAGAATTTGCATGTTGGGAACTTCTGCATTCCATGGTTGAATTGAAACCATGCATCCAGAAAGGCTCTTAGGTCCTGTATAGAAGAACGGCAAGTAGGAAGCCATTTCAGTGGCTCTGTAATACCCCACTTAGACTGAAAATATGTGGCAAATGTTTCGATCTGACTAAACAAAAAATAAATAATTTGGTCTAAATCCAAAGTCATAAGTACTTCACCCATCCCTACTGTGAAGCATGTTAGTGGTGGTATCATATTATGGGGATTATTTTAATCAGAAGGGATTGTGAATTTGATGTGGGTAGAGGGCAAAATGTATGTACAGAAAAATGGAGATTCTCCTTCCAGCACAATAATGACCCTAAGCACACAGCCAAATCAACAGAGGGTTTGCTTAAAAACAAGGTGAATATCCTGGAGTGGCCCAGCAAAAGCCTGGACTTAAATCCAGTAGAGAATCAAGAGCAGCAAGACTTTGAGATTGTTGTCTGCCAATGATTCCCATCCTGCTTAACAGAGCTCGAATAAATTTCCCAGAAGAATGAAATTTTGCAGATCCAGATGTGCCAACCTGGTAAAGACTTAGCCCAAAACACTCACAGCTGTAATTGGTACCAAAGGTGGTTCTACCAAGTATTGACATAGTTACTTAAATGACTAGTTTTTTTCTTCTGTCATTAACTGTTTCATAATAAAAATGATCTTGCCCCTTCAAAGATTGAGTAGTTTATTTAGATCGAAACGGGTGGAAATATCCAGTCAGGATTTCAGGTTGTAACAACCAACTGAAAATGTCCAATGGGGGTTAATACTTCCTGTAGGCAATGTAATAGTGTTTTAGCCATTGCGATTTTCCTAATAACCCAGATTATTTGGATTAAAATTTTGATATTAATGTCAGTCTTTCTTTGGACTATAAACTTTTCCCTTGCAGGCAACTGACACACAAGATCAGGCATGTGCAAGTTCCTGTTTGAGTTTCACCCAGATAGTTTTTGCTTTATCTTTTCAGCTGTTGTGCCCACTAGTGGGGTGATAGTGAGTATGCATTGCTGGTGTAAGGGTAAAGAAATGGCTACATGAAATGAGTTGCATGCCCTTGAGTCTGGTTAACTTTGCTGAGTTATTACTGATGGTGGGAATATTGTGATGCTTAAGCTGTAAACAAGTAGAATAGTCATTCTGCTGTTGAGAAAACCCCACAGAGATGTGGGGGAAGATGGCGCATGTGGTAGGAACACTTGACCTACGAAGATGCAGTGGGTTGTTTACATGCAAATACTGAAAAGCAAAAAGACGGATCATTCCGTTTCGTCTTCTCGGTTTACATATTTCACGTTTGCGTGCGGTTTCGTGCCGCTCACGTTTGCATGCGGTTTACATGCTGCATTCAAACAGGAAACATGCTAACATATTATATGTGTGTGGTAAACAAAGCTAGGACTGTTGAAATTTTTTGGGGAAAAACATGCATGATAATTGGCCCAATTCACTGAAAATGGTGACAGAATGCGTTCATTTAAAAACCACACATTACTTCAAAATGTAGTCAGATGTAGCTTATTGTATTTAATATTATACCTCAGTGAAGGACATATGTCCTTTCAGAAGCCTGTATGTTATTGTGATGCTAACAGTCATAGAGTACACGTTAATGTGTCAGGCTGTGGCTGACCGAGAGAGTACTTGGCTTATAAAAGTCTCATGAAGAATTTGGCTTGGCTATTGAATGCTGTGTTGTGCAAAAAAACAATACTGATTGGGGCTTAAACTGAATTGTGCTTCACCAAAATAAAAAATTTGCTGTTGTACCCTGCTTCTGTCATCATGGGTCACTGGTACATGAAACATGATCACATTGTGTGGTAATAGTGCAGTTGAACCTTGCATTTAAACAGCCCCTTTATCAGCAGTCCAAATGGAATGCATTGCCTTTTTTATCCAGGTATATCATTTTCTCCCGATTCAGCTGTGCCTTTGCTTTGAGAAATATCTGTGCTGGGACTGACCCCTACTGCCTCTGTCCCTTTGTGCTTCTTACAGAGAAGAAGGAGCACGTGATCTTTGCCCTCACGCTGCACGGGGGGCACCTTGGCTTCTTTGAGGGTGCTGTGCTCTTCCCCCAGCCCCTCACCTGGATGGACAAAGTGATCGTGGGCTACGCCAACGCCATCTGCCAGTGGGAAAAACAGAAACCGCCGTGCCAAAGGGGGCTCCAGAGGGAGACTGACTGCTCCGAGGGCAACCCCTAACCCGCTCCCCCCCCCCCCATTTTACGCCTCCCTTTCCTCACTAACTGCCGTCATGACTACCGCTGTACTTTTGCAGTTTCTTCTTACCTGTATTATGCTTTCTAAAATTAGTCAAAAAAAATGGAAAGCCTTTGAGCTGCATACATACAGAAACTGAGAACAGCAGAAGGAAAAAGGGAAGACTGAAACGTGAACATGGCCAAAGATTTGTGACAAGGGAACACAGTCAACGTTTCTGGAACGTTTCTGGGAGTCGGGATATGAAACGCGTAGACATGCCAGTAGTTGGACGAACTGCCGACCATATATAAATATATATACACACACACACACACACACGCATATACATATATAACATTCTCTGACGTTAGTATAAATCAGTTCGGCTCAACATAAAAGGGTTGTCAAGAAAACGTTGATCAGCTGACGAAAGTTATTTCAGCATATGGCGTTTTCATAAAAAAATATATATTTTTAAATTTTCATGCGGTTTCCTTTCTTGAAGAGTTCAGTCTCCCTCTTGTATTTGCAGTAAATTACTGACGAGTTATGGAGAACATTTTGTATCAGATGAACTGGAGGAAATGTATATCTATGTGCAATTGGTTACTCGTCAAAGTAAAGGCTTCACTTCGCACTTTGTCAGTGAACAGATTGTGTTTATAAAACTATGGTTCATTGGACAAGCTGTTTGTTATAACAATTCCTGCCACCTTAATTTAATTCAATGCTCTGATTCACTTTAAAATACATTGACTTCTTTTGCCAGAGTTTTTATGTTGTAGAAGTTTTGTGGGGTGTGTGTTTTGTTGATTTTACTAAGTGAAGTTAATTAGAAAGGCGCTGGAGAATAAAAAGGACGAGGAGATGTGTAATGTATTTAAAGTCTTAATGACCAGTGTTTCCTCGTCCAGTCTTAGCTCATGTGCTCACAATCGCATAACACTTTTTCCTATGTGAAAAACGTTCTAGCCGACCCTCTTTTGTATTCCTTTGGAAACGCAACATCTCCCTTTGGATTGCTGTACTCCATGCCTTACAAAAAAGTCCACATTTTTTCCCAAGTGGTTCATTCAGGTGAACACTGGAGCGGTCAATTGAAAAGTGTCAAATAACATCTTGTGGCGAAAGAAGTAACATTAATCTATCAAAAGCAGGATTTCCATGAAGATGTCTCATAACCACACTTGCTGTTGGTCGTGTGTTTTAATTTCATTTTTGGGCGGGGCTCAGTACATTATATATATGTCATGGTCTTGCTCATCTTTAAGCCAGTTTAAGCCAACCAACATAATTGTTAATTTATATTTTATAGCTTGCTCTCTTTATTCAAACTAATCCCTCCTCTGCTTTCTTCAGATACAACTAATTTGTCTTGTGGGATGTATGGGTATGGACATCTTTTCTGTCTAGAGAAGTACAGCTATGAGGGAGAAGCACTTTGACAATCCGTGGTGTGAAACCAAAAAATGCAACTGTATGTGCAATGTCGAAATGACGTGGAGGCAAATGTTTTCCATTCTCCGTTGTGAATGGAAAACGGCACTGTATTTCGGTAGAGTTGTAATAAATTACATCTCACTTTTATATCTTGACGATAGGAAGTATACTGATATTGTGAAACAGAATATATTGAAGTGTAAAACTCCAAAATGACACCTTAGATCAGTACTGATTCTGGATATTTCTGGAATCATCTGAGATTGAATGTACCAATAAACAGGGTTTTAATTTGACTATACTGATGAACGCATTTGGCTGGAGAGAGCAGGCGGACCATTCGTGACTTTCCGTTATAACACAAGGGTGTCTGTCTTCCCCTGGTGTCAATAATGTGAACTTGAGCTTTAACTCCTGACGGTAGACCACCGCTAACTGTAATATTCACCATTGAGACACCCTTTGCTGCGCTCAAGCCACGTTGACAATGAGTGGAGGGGAGACACTCAAGCCTCAAACATGCTGCACTGAATTTAGCCACAGTCTTTCCTTTCCTTTTTTCCATACCCAAGAGTCATTCATTTAGTTTAGACGGTTTTATCCTGCGGGTTAAAGAAATGCAATCCTTCTGATTTCTTCAGCATCACTATTTAAGCTGAAATGCTGATTCAAAAGAATGAACCTTTGTAACCAAATCATGTTGGAAGTTTTTCCATTAAGGATTTGTGCTCTAACCAAAAAAAAAAAAAACAGGATTTCCGGCCGATGCACCAGCACAGACAAAGGTTGTACTTTGAGAATAGGAGATGTATTATGCCTTTATTACAAATGTCTTCTGTTGACTTTGTACAGATTTGCAGGATTTGGATAGAGATCTCAGCGTTGGTTCTAAGTATTTGTCTTTGCCTTCTTTAGTTTTTGTATTTTATACGGTCATGGTTGTTTTGTTGTATGTGCGTTAAACTGAATGAATGTGTGTATGTTTGCATCATATCACGATTTCTTGTCGTTCAGTTAAGAAATGCAGGTGGACGCACATGCATACAAACACACCAACACGTACTAATGATATAATTTAAAAGTCTTGGACCTATATTACTTATAACAAAAATGTGTAATGGGGACCAGAGACAGTCATTGTGGATGACAGTGGTGTGGGCAGTAGTATTTGTTATACACATGATGAAGTGTATCTAAAGAATAACTGTTGCAGAAACCACTATTAATTCCAAGCTTAAGAGCAAGAGAGAAAGCAGGTAAAATATATGGAGTAAAACGTGTACCTAATGAAAATAAACAAATGAATGCAGTTATTTCTTGCAGTATTTTAAATTTTATTTGCTAATGTCTATCCTTAACTGATTGCAGCTGTGCTGCGCTGTTCTTTGTTTTAGAGTTAATAATTTTATCAAAGTGGTCAAAAATCTTTTCTTTGCTAAGGAAACTCCCACGTTATTGAGCGGTAACAATGATCTTCATAAGAGATCAAGTCTTTGATCCAGTCTAATATTACCTACTAGTATTGGGTTGTTAATGAATTATGCTGATGATTGGTCCATACGTGGAAGTGGCATGTTTTTTGTAGGGGAACCACATGAAACGTGTCTTTCATTTGAATAAATTTTTTCGAGGGCAATGAGATCGTCTAGCACTGGCCGACTCCCTAAAGGTCTCCGCACTGCGAACCTTGCTGTGATTTTTAACCACTGCCCTTTTCTTACCCGCCCCTTAACTGAAGTGTATCCAGCGACTCTAAAGGCCCCACCACCCCCAGGCTTGCTCACAGATTGCATTGGTTTGTTATGGGATTTGGACTTTACCTCTGAGTTTAAACACTGTGACGTTCCCATTTCATCAAATGTTCGCCTTTTGTATTTATAGCCTTACTTTCTGCATTGGTTATCCATATAGACTATGTATTTTTGTCAAGAAAATCTAATTTGGTTGGTCATTCTGGTTTAACCACAAAAAATATTAATTCAGATCTCTTGCGTTTTGTGTTATAGACACCAATGGTGTGTTATGTAATATTTTGGAAAAAATATAATTGTTGTTCCAAAATAAATTATTTTCTTGTAACGTGGAGTGTCATGTTTGTTTCTGAATATTTCTAAGGGTAAGCAATCATTTAAGGCAATAATTTGATGCTAATAAGCCTAGATGATGGACTCCGATTCCATCTTTCTTTCAGTATCTTAAGTTTTATCTACATTTTTATTAACGTGCTTCATTATATTGCCTTTTAGCTGCCTATTCAGTGTTTATAATGTCATTTGGTGGCTCAGACACATAGCTTAGGACAACTTACTGTAAGTTACTACCCAAAACAAAAACAAATCATCTAACGTTTTTAGTGCTCTGAACATGGTTAGGCCTAATACTTAACAATAATAATAAATAAATTACAACGGGAACCATCATTACTGAAGATTATTATCTCTAAAGGAAGACTTATTGAGGGGATTCCTGGCTGCAAAGACACTTATTGCTTTCCAGATGACGAACGGCCACTTTTTCAGCCTGATAGCCTGAGGAAAGTTCCCGGCGACACAACGTACATTTGAAATGTAATGAATAGCCAATCATTTTTCCAGTCTGGCTTAAACTTTGGACTGTGTTTTATAGAATCTACCAATTTTTTTTTCCATCTTTCGGATGACCTCATTTTGACTGGCCGGTAACATTCACACTCGCGTAGCCTCCTTTTTTCTCGTGGAGGTATAGAACAAGGACATGTAGCAGTTTTGGAGGGAAAGAGG
>JAOVYW010015236.1:11545-21659 GCA_025775045.1 Hiodon tergisus | reverse complement strand
ATATATATATATACACATACTTGCGAAAACGATTCAATGGTTCAACGAAAAAGTTCAATTGAACAGAATATACATACATAGATTTTTTTTTAAAGATAATTTGCTGTCCAACTAGCTACACCACCTTACCTATAGCTAGCTAGTTAGTTCGAGAACCGTTCGTCGAACAAAAACGCTGTAAGTGTAATTACTTTGATTTTAATGTTCATTAATAAAGGAAGTCAGTTATTCAGTCATTAATCCATTCATTTAGTTAGTTAGTTAGTAACGTTTGTCGGTAAAACCGTCTATCTTACCAGCCATACACGTGGAGCAGAGCTCATGTCCAGGCTTGTTTAGCTATTGGCCCTTCTATTGGTTGGATGTCAAACACAAGTCCCGCCCACAAGTGACAAACGCCGAAATATGGTTACTACTTCCTGTATAAATGGATACTAGATTCATTTTTGAAAATGGTTAAATAAAATAAAAGAACTCATCGGGAACAATAAGTCGGAGCACAGAATACAAATAGCCACAGGCTATAGTTGATATAAACCACCTCACAAAAAAGTGAAACAAAGAGCAAGCTTTCGAGGGAAGTGTGGTAATCCAACGGTGCTGCCATCTACTGGAATATGAAATACATGCAAATTATGAAAGACAAGTTTATAAATACGAAAAATACTGAACATTAATTAATAAGTTTTTAGGTTAACAGGACCCAGAATACATTGACCTTATAACACTTTCTGTACATAGAAGCTATATCAATACCTAAATGAGTTTTAGCATACTTTCACGGATACTGATAATATTTAATAGCAGAAACTAATGTTTCACAGAAAAAAACAACCGTCAGATGAAAAGAATTAGAAAAGCAAACTTGAGAACACAAAAGTACGCACAATAAGTGAAACTTATGGTCACCGCTCCCATAGAGGTTTTGTAATTCATAATGTAGTCGGTGCATAAACTGAGCATTCTTCAAGAATATGAGTCCGTTTGAATTTATAGGATTTTATTTTTGTAAATCTTCAAAATGTACAAAAAGTTGTATTCCATCCCCAAACCAATCCTGATCTACCCACCCACACACCCACACACACCCAAATGCACAAAAACAACCAAATTACCATAAGTGGAATTATTTTAGACAGAAATGGGGAAATGCTCAAATACAAAGCAGTCCACATACATGATTTATAACTATAAGTTCCCAGGCCAACATAACCTTTCACAGTGTTATCAAACCAGCTTTCTTATAACAAATGAATCATGATTTCAATCAACTCAGTGTTACAGAACACTTAAGACAGTAATAATTTTCCTGCACAGGACGTCAGCTGAATGCTTTAAAATTCTGTTTTCTTCATAGTCTTTTGTTCATGTACCTCAGGGGGGGTTTTAGCTTCTTTCTCTAGGTAGGAGATGAAATCGCTAACCTCTCGGCCACCCTGAAAATAAACCAATAACAGAACTGATGCTGCAACACATTGAAAACATGCAGTTACAGCTTTTTGAAGCAGTTGGCCTTTTGAGGTCAAGTCACAGTAAATGACTGAAGCAAAACGACACAGAATCAAATTATATGTAACCAACACCTTACAAACCTCATATCGTTTTGGGCTTTGTTTCTTCCCAGCAGGAGAAAAATAGATGGTAGGAAACCTGGAAGGAAAGCAACATAATTAACAGCCATGAGTCAACAGAATTTAAAGACGCCAATTTTACACTGTACGCAGTCATCCTGAATCTGACTACTAATACTCCACTTCCATTTTGACATAAGATTTCCCTGGACCACGATATGAGGTCATTCAATTTCATTGAATTCCTTACCCGCTGACTTCATAAGGAGATGGGACATCATTGGCTGTAGCATCCATCTTGGCAATTATGATATTGGGGTCATTTATGAGCTATGGTAATATTAAAAGACAAAAAAAAAAAACACTGATATCTCAAGTATTTAACCAAACAAGTAATATAAAATCAAGTTCACTGACTAGGGCTCACCTTCTCACCCAGTTCTTTGTATTTGGGTTCCAGACTCTTGCAGTGCCCACACCAGGGTGCATAGAACTCAATCAAAACATCCTTACTGTCATCATTCACAATTTCATCAAAGTTCTCAGCCACCAAAACCTGCATAGATGTGGGTTGCAGAGGAGTGATGAAAAAAAATCCAGAGACAAAGAGACAGCTGTATTGAAATTTCACCAATATTTCATTCATAGATGCACCTTGACTGGGCCATCGTTGCTTTCAGGGATCGGCTCGGACTTCAGATAGCGCTTCAGCTTCCCATCAAAGTAATCCTGAAGAAATCGCTCCAGTGCCTTACCATCCCGACTGCACATCACAGATTAAACAACATTGATAACGTTTTCACAGTGTACACAAGTGTACACTTGCCCATCTACCCATTAAATCTATCAACATAATAGAAAAATAAAAAAATAAAAATATATATATTATTAATTTTCAGATTACACCAGTGGTGTTACTTGGATATGAGGCGAACACTGATCATAAGAGGAATAAATGAATTAAAAATTTAAAAATGAACAAACTCACGAAAACTCCTCCTGCATCACATATTTGTCTCCTTTAGATGTTCGAATGGCAACAACAGGAAGCTCCCCAGTGCTGGCATCCAGCCCAAATTCAGAAATCTCATGGCTGAAGCTGTTCTTATTGGCCACTGCGAAATTCAGATTGTTTCCTTGATCAAGGAAGCCCTTGGCTACTTTCATTACCCTGAAGGAAATAAAGCCATCGCTTTGAAAAAATGCAGCACAGATAAACGAGAGCTATCTTTGAATTTCTGGCCTAAACAACATGCCTGTTCCTCCAGTAGTTGGAGCCCTTAGGGTTCTTCTCGTAATCCACATCGTAGTAGGCCACCAGCAGATCTTTGCCTTTCAGTTGGTCCTTGTTGTCTTCAGTCAAATGGGGACACATACCAAAACTGCAATACAGGTGGGGAACGGTGGACAGAGCAAAAAAACTTTGACTACCCACTGATCACATTTAATAAAATTAGCATGTTAGCAAGTTTTGATTTAATCCCAGCCTTAGTGTAATACATCATTGCTGAAATGAGCAGAATAGGGTTCATATGGTAAAAACTTTTTATATAATTAGAATTAAGTAGCATATAATAATGAATTACTGCAATAGTGACTGGACCAGGAAATTCACATAAATTATAATGAGAAAAGGGAAGAAAAAAAAAAAACTCACATATTATCTTGGATGAATCTCTTTATCTTAGTACTGGCAACTCTGTCCTCACTGAACTTCACACTGCTCTCCTCAAATTTACTGTTCAGCCGTGGTGGCCGGAACAGAACAATTCCTCTGTAAGGAACAGTAAATGAATGAGGTATTGGAGGTAACTGCGGCATAAGTTGGTGTGCCATCGCGTGTGAGCCAGGAACCAAGAAGGCCACCTACTCGCCCTCGATGTCATGTTTCTTCAAAAGCTCTTCAGAGTTGGTGTAAGCGAAACGGTATGACTCTCTCAAGGCACTGGCAGACTTCAGAAACTCTGCCTGAGCAGTGCTGCCTCCATCAGCAAAGAAACCTAATAAAACACAATGGACCTTAGATACTCAACTTCTTTAATCTTTGATATTTTAACCTTTGCCAGCTAAACCCAAATCTTACCTATAACACTTGCATCACGGTCTACGATATATTTCTCAAACTGCTCAAGTGTTTTGATTTCCACTGATGCAGGGCCTGCCTGCTTCTTCAAATGGCTCACAATACCATCTGGAGACAGAATACAAAACAGTAGCTTAAGAACAAGTGTACAGATCAACCACAATAGTGAAATAGTTGTATTCAGTTTCATCTCACTAAGTATCAATGACTTTATAAATACAGATGGTTTTCAATTAGGAATACTGATGGAATGTTTTATTTGTGCAGTATACCAGCAGTTCGTGGTCCATCATAACCCCCAGAGTCCTCTCCATTTCGGAAAATCTTAAGAGTAGGGTATCCGTTTACTCCATACTTGGAGCACACATTGGAATTAGCTGTGCAGTCAACCTTAGAAATAATACAAGATTCAGGATAATTTAAATTGACAATTCCAGAATAAAATGTCCTATAGGAAAAGATAATCAGATTACACATCAGATGACGTGAACCAGAACCACCTTTTTAAGAACCCCATTCAGAAAATATTTTTAAAATTCTCCACGTACATCTAAACAAAAATCTTTCACATTTAAGCACCCAGGAGTCACCCAAATTATTTTTTGTGTATGCATTACATTGGAACATTAGTTCTGACACAGCAATACCTTTGCCAATGGGACCTTTCCTTTAAGCCGTGTGGCTGCTGCCTCATATTCCGGAGCTAAACGCTTACAGTGACCACACCTACAACAAAAAGGAAACCTATCAGTACACATTAGATCTGGTAATCTTTCAGTAATTAATAGAATGGAAGAAAACAATAAACATTGCTTATAGAGAATGCGGCAGTAGTCTATGCCATGGATTATGTCATTACAACATGGATCTGATGGCTGGAGTTTAAAGACCATTTATTAATTAATTGAGAGTTAGTGAGTTATTGCACAAATTCGACATATTTTATGGCATACACTTTGCATGGCAGTTTAAATGGAAAAAAAACAAAACAATAAGGTTTAAAAAAAAAAAAAATTAATGGAACTCCAATGGGAGCAGGTGGATACTACCCTGTTAGAGGCAGGTTAAGGGGAAAACAACTGTTCTTTAATTAGCTCCATCATATTACAGGCAGCATTAAGTGGTTGTTTTGCATTTGCCATTTTTAATCTTTATTACTTTGGCAATCGTGTAATGTAAACAATAAATAGCCGTTAAACCAACCCCTCGTTTTCTTCATACAACCGTAGATATTTAGATTCTAACTACTTGAATAACATTTACATTGAACATTGCAAGGCTTACTCTTCTAGTGAAACTGCAGTTACCAGCTCGCTAAAATAGGACAACAGACAACGTTATCAGGAATAAAAGCCAGGAGTGTGGAAAGGGGAGCTTCACCGCACACTTGAGGGACAGGTTTTTAGTTACATAATAAAAGTAACGAACAAATCACAATTTTGCAGTGAATGTCAATACTAGTCAGGGCAAACACAAATAGATTTAAGCTGTGCACCAATATAACAGACTATCCACATTGTTAGTAAAACTGGTGGTCTGTTTGCGCCTGTACCGTGGAAATTAAACACGACCAACATTTATAACGGAGTAAAATTATTTAAAAACCAAGGAAACACGGGGCTAAAACTGTAGCTAGTTAGGCAACAACACGTCCCTCCAATCTGAGTTGGAAAACTTCAGTGATGGAAAACGAAACTAATTGTGTCACCGGGCTTACCAAGGGCTTTTTGTTTTATTAATAAAAATGGCTACATTAACTAAGGGAAATGATCAACTAAACTAAAATGTAACAGGTATTTTCAGAGACACCTAGCAACAGCTTGTAGTACAAGATAAGCTTAAGAGTAACATATTTTTATCCTGACATTTCCCACTTTTGTGTAAATGGCAGTCAAACTCACCACGGCGCAAAAAATTCCACGAGAATCAATTCGTGGTCTACAATTCGGTTGTCAAAATCGTCATCCGTAAACTCAAGCACATCACTAGCTTGAGCAGCCGCAACAAAAACGCCTAAAAAGACTAATTTAATCATTGTTTCTGGTAATTTTCAAAGTGACGTAACACAGTGCTACACTGATTCTCCACTGATGAATACAAATATATTGTAATGTAATGACGACCCCCTCTTGAATATGAAGTACTCTGTATTTGTAAAGTACTGGCACTGTTGCTTTGAAAGCCCAGCATCAGAAACAATGCTCATAGACGATAAGAAAAATTCAGATTTGACCCAAGGAGATTTTCATTACCGGGCCCACCCAGAGTAACAAAAGTGTGGCACCTTACCATTGGATTTTTGATAACGTCATGCAGTCTCAGTTAGCCAATGACAAATCGGCTCACATGCGTTCCTGTGTGGAGAGCTGGGTTACTGGAAAACATTAAAACAACTCCTGTTCCTGTAATAATAATTACCACAATAGCTCAGTGTTTTCCACTTTCGAGCTTTTTATTTTATTTTGCTATATGAAAAAATATGTCCACAGCACACAAGTTACACCTTTATTTCTACTTTAAAATGTTCACGTGCTTACTGAACAATGCAATGCAGAATTCTTCAAAAACATGGTTCTATCTAAGCAGGTAGTTAACACGTAAAACCGACCACAGAACACAGGCCCCCAGTCATAGAGTGTACAATATCTCCATGCACAGTCGCTCAAAATTCTGTTCTGTGTATACTTCACAAATTTTATCAATGTTACTGCTTTTACACCGAGCAAAATTACTGCCTGTGCTGGCACATCTGATTTGTAAAATTGAATCATTACTGCCAGAAACTATTTCAGGACATGGAAACACAGGTATATGGCAGTCTTCATGTATTTTATAATAATTATTAATTTAAGTACAGTAATAGCGTTCGAATAAGATCCTTGTTAATTAATTAATTTCCTCAGTCGATCGGTTGGTTACTTAGTTAATTAACCATTTATAATTGAGGTTAAGTTAAACCATAGCAGGCGCGGATCTTCCGTGGTTGCACGGGGGCACCTGCTCCCCTTGTGATTTTGATTGGTTCTTAGTGATGTCAATCATTGTTTGCGTCCAATCGTCACATTTGGGGCAATTTAACTGTCGTTTCTCCCTGTGCCCCCCACTTGAAAATATTCTGGATCCGCCCCTGAACCATAGAAGTAAATTAGGGCAGGTTAACCTCAATAGACATGGTTGACTAACGGTCTAATATTTCCTTTGATTTATGAAAATAATAACTAACAACCATACAACAAAAGTGCGATGTTGCATAAAGCTCCAGATTTAAGTGGCCATGATAGTCGAAGTCTAGGTAGCTAAGGATACACCTTGAAGATATGAGTTGATCTTGATGAGATGTTGAGTTTTTTTTGCATAATTATTTCTGTGATCAACAAATAGGAGCCTGTGTCTTCCCAGAAGAATCAATATGAAAGTAACAAGAAAAGTGCTTACCTAGAGCTGAGATTGTGCGCTCCAAACTCATCCAGAGCTTCTATTTGTTGTTGGTGCCGGAGGAGCAGCGAGGAAGCCCAAAATATTGCACCAAGGATGTATTTGGTATGTTTGAGTTGAACTGACTTGGAATAATACAGTTTATATGAACACAACAAATACATATATGTATTATTTTAAAGTAAATTCAGTTCATGGGGCATAATCGGGGCCTAATTTGTGCCGGATCCTGCCGGAACAGGATCCGGGACCTCCCAGATTCAGACCGGCACCTACCTGACCTGCCGAAACAGCACCCTCTCTTTGTTCCGGGACCTCCTGATTTACAAATTAAGCACTAGGCATAATCTTTTAATTTTGTGTAATTCTTGCCATGTATTTGTACATATAAGATGATCTGTACGATATGACAGATCAAGCAACATTCAATGGTTTGATGGGGATGGACTCCCATCAACTAGTGCAGTTTGGAAATTTCTCCACAAAGGAACAACACCGTTATAACAGATTTCCGCAGACAAAACCCCTTGAAGAACCGATATGCACGTTACCCACCCCTGACTATGTTTGCTCACTGGATCCTAGAGTGTATCTTTTGCATAGACAATTATGGAGACGTATTTTTAAGGAGAGTTGTATTAATAATAAAATCAACCCTGCGGAGACCCTTTGTACAGGGTCTATGTGGACTTTGGGTAGCTCTTTCAGCTGTAGTCCTGTATATTTATGGCAATACATGCAGAGAAGGGTACAATGGGCCTCCCAATTAAAATTATTTAGCCATAACAATTTTTTCTTAGGTGGTCTCTTTACAAATATTATTGTAATTCTAATCATCCTGAACATTATCATACTGGAGATTCAAGCAGGTAAGTGTAGATTTAAATAATATAATTTTACCACAGTTTATTTATGTATTTAATAAACTTGACTCTGGCAAATAAGAAATACAAATAATATTTTTTCTATAATTTCTATTTTTTATTTAATTTGAGGAACAGAGGAAAGTTTTTATCGCCATTTAATTTTCATCCCTCTACTCAAACTTCCAGAGGTGTTTGACAACATGGACCCTAATCTGGAGATTTTAAAATTCGTTCTTGAGAAGTTGGACTGGAGTATTTTGGTTGTCTTCTATCTGGAGATCCTGCTGAAGTGGTTGGACAATTCTGGGCAGTTCTGGAAAAGCACCTAGAACATTTTCGATTTCAGATTCTCTTCTGGTGAGAATCGCATATTTCTTTCTTGCTTGCAAGCAGCTGGATATTTAAAATGATCTATTGTGTCCGGTGTGAAATGGTAACCATTCATTCATATGTGGTCAAATGAATGAATTGTTTGTAGATATTGTCCTAAGACATTACCTGCATTTGGAAATAGGTCATACTACAAAGTGCAAATATTCAGCATCACCACAAACGTCACAGTAGGAAACGTTCTCCCCTTTGCATTTTCCATTTCCCTCAGTCAATTCTGCCAGAGATCGTAAAAGCTATTGTAGGGTCTGGTGCCTCTAATATAGAATTTGTGGAGCTCCTTCGGAAACTCTGTATCCTCTACTCTTTGAAGATGGACTCCAAATACCGCCAGATCCGACTCATCATACTTGCTATTTCTAAAGCATAAATTTAATTAGCATTTAATAAGCATTTAAAGCTTTAATTTCTAAATGTGGGGGTATAGCCTTGTTCTGTTTCAGTTTACATTCACAAAATATCAAAAGCTTAGAAGTGTCACTTCTGCTGAGTCATAACAAATCAAATGTCTTTCAGGCCATGACCTTTATCTTCCTGCTTCTCTTGGTCTTGGCATACCTTTTTGCTATGGTCGGAGTCATGCTCTTTGAGAGTTACACCCGTTCCCAAGTCCAAGGCCTTGTATACAACGATAATTTCAAGTGCGCTGGATTTTACTCTTATGTAAGTATAATCATGGTTCATTTCAGTTCACGTGTGTATTTAACATTATTTTGATGCCATTCAAGATTTCTATTTTCTTATTGGTTTATAAATGGAAAAATTATATATTTGTAGCAGAACATACTGGTCTATTTTCTTGCAGAGACATCCCTAATCCTTTCATTTACCCTCTTCATTGTCTTCACAGTGGACCACTGGTATGCACTGCTAGCAGGTGTAGGAAAGGTGCCAGAGCTGAACCAGTCCACCTGTGGTGTTTACATTATCCCCTGGCTGCTAATTGGCTCTTTCATATTCCGGAATATTTTTTTAGGAATTATGGGTATGTATGAACAATAGAAAACGGCAGACCAGATTTCGAAAGATTACACTTTATTCCTACTGTGCAATGTAATTGTTCATTGATGGGTGTCAAGCTCAACAACAAATTAATTTCCCCGGTCAGTGAAAAATTTCCAAGCTATTCGGAGTAACCTCTCAAAAGAAGTACAGGAAATTGAAATCCAGCAAAAGGCAGATCTCTTTAAAGCAGAGATTATAAACAGGTGATTTGTATTTGTATAGTTTTTTTTCTCAACCCAATTGCAGGAGTGATATATAATTTATTTTTCCATTATGCCCATACATTTAGTTACACACCTCTGTACACTATGTTTTTCCAATTGCTATATTAGTGATGAAAATTACATATAATCATGATTCTCTTTCTTTTTAAAACCATTTTCTAGGCAAACAAGCCATTCAAAGATCCAAGGGTAAGAATAATAAACATGCAGTAATTCAATGTTTCTGATATTTTTGTTGTATACATTATATTGGCTCATCAATTTTAAATATTAAATGTAATACAAATTGATTTGTGTAGCTTATATTAATACATTTCAGTAACACAACAAATTAGCACTTTATTTTTAAAAATTTGAGATTTTATCTTGCACATATATCAGATTAGAACCAAAATACTTTCAAATGTTTGAATGCGCAAGGTAGAATATTTGTTTACCCAAATACGTAACTTATTCCAAAGAGGAAATCAATATCTTTAAAAAAGCATTGGCCATTCTCAACGTATTATCCAGTGGTTAAAGTATTCACAAGACACTTAC
>JAOVYW010015236.1:0-11445 GCA_025775045.1 Hiodon tergisus | reverse complement strand
GAAATCAATATCTTTAAAAAAGCATTGGCCATTCTCAACGTATTATCCAGTGGTTAAAGTATTCACAAGACACTTACCCCATTTAAATCCCACCTAACAAAACAAACATAAAATAACAAATTCTTTTGATTAGAATTTACACATTTTAGTAAATATAAGGGGTTTCTTATTTTTTATTTGCCAACATGCTACATGAGGCCTACTTAAATACTGTGTGGTATATCTGTTTAACCATAACCTACTAACTGAAACGTATCAGTTTCTGTTTTCAGTCCAAGCTCTCCTGAATATACATGACTCAGAAGATTTAATAGAAGTCTCAGTAAAGATGATATTTCCAAATTACACTGACAGGACAAAGGATAAAGGATTTGAATATAAAATATAATTTAGAATTCCTGTAATATTTTTGGTGACAATTTTTAAATACGATATGGGGTGTAAAAAACCTTTATAGATTCCATAATTTATGCCTTCCAATATAAAAATGTATGTTGCATAAACAAAATATTCAGTTTTTTTTTTTTAAACTTAGTTACCACACAGCAGTAATTTCTAGTTTAAAGTTTACATAAAACAGGAATTTATGTTTAAAGGTCTCCCGAGTGGCTCAGTCAGTTAAGGCTCATTAGCAGATTGTGACCAGGAGATCAGCGTGGAAGTGCACAATTGGTAGACCAGGACCAGGTTGTGTAAATTGGCAGGGTTTCGCTTGGCTCGTCACTCACAAATCTCTCCTATCAGCTTCCTGGGCGCTTGCAGGCTGGCAGTACCAATGAGAGGGTTGTGCCTCTCCTCTAATTAGCACTAAACCCCTTGTGCAGCCTGCAGAATGTCGAAAAGACAGGTGGCTCAAAGGAAACTAGAATTGGAGGAGAGTAGCTGTATTTCCTCACTCTGCCCGTGTGTTTTTTTTTTTTGGAGTCGCAGCGGCAAGTTGAGATGCTTAAGCACAACAGGCTATTCCAAATTTAAAGGGGGGGATAAATTTATTTAAAAAAAGGATTTTATATAGCCCTTTGTTTCCAGTAAATCGGGAACACTGAAATAATTACCAAAACATCAAAAAATATATACATATATAAATAAAGAATTGAATGTTTTAGGGATGCTTAAGAACAAACAGTGATAACTACCCAAAGAATAATGCGATTCCACATAGGACAACAGTCAAATTTGCTGTGATGTGCTGTGTACCTCTTAGTAAGAAACCAAGTCAATGTTGAGTGGTCCCTGATGAAATACACACTGTTCAATATACTGAAATGGAAGAAAATACTTAACCCAAAAAAGGTCTAAAAAGTCCTAAAAGTGGCCCAGTGTGAAATACGCTGAATTAAAACACAATGAACTGCAGCTTACATCAGGTCCAGCTCTCCAGTGAAATGTGTCGGTGATGTGCAGAGACACCAGGAAATAAGCAAACTGAACTGAAGTGCTCGGATTGTCCCTCCGACATGGGGAGGGTCCTCTCAGCCGAGAAAATTAAGGAGGGCCATGACACTGAAGCCCACCAGGATGAAGAGAACCTTGGGTAATTGTCTCTCAGGGGAGTTCAGCTCATGGGGCAGGATCTCCAGGAAGGTAATGTAGATGAATGTCCCAGCAGCCAACCCTTCAAGCACTGCCTGGATCAGAGCCCCAGCTGCCACGTGCGCCTCCATCACACCGATCCCGATGGCAATGCCCAGCGGGGACATCATGGCAAAGACAACCACGTAGGCCACCAGCCAATGGGGCCTGACTGCACTCTGCAGCAGCTTCACCGACAGGCTGAAGACGATGATGCTTTTGTGGACAAGTATGGCAATGCAGATTTCAAGTACCTGGAGAGAGGAGTGATTTTATTTGGCCATCCTCAGGGGGGCAAATATTTACAGGGGCCAGCAGGGTCGTATCACTAAAATACTACAATTCAATTTACCTAGCCTTTTGCTAGGCACAAAAATAAGAAGTGAATTACGCATTGAACTAATGCACAGCATACAAACACGATCCACAAATGTTTAGGTGCTACCAAAATAGCTCACTCAAAAGTTAAAAAGTGTGTACCGCTGACATAACAGAAGACCTTTAGGTGAGGTTTACAAAGGAAACATTCAAGAGAAGCACATATTAGTTGATCTTACTGTACCTTAGAATCTGTGGTTTGCAGTCCGATAGCCAGGCCCTCAAACACAGAGTGGAGCGACAGAGACAGAAAGAGCATGAAGGAGCGAAAGGGGGAGTGAGCCTGGAGGTCCACATGGATATGCCGGGAACGGCCCTCCAGTTCACCGGGCGTGCTATGGCTATGTCCGTGGCCAGCCGCTGGAATGAGTGGGGCACTTTCCTCTCCGCTGCGACCAGAGAAGTTCAGGACAATCCTTTCCAGAATCAACACCATGAAGAATCCGACTGCCATAATGAACTCGGCGACTGGGAAGCCAGTCTGTAAAAATGAACAAATTCAGACAAGATAGACAAAATGGATATTAAAATACCAATAAATCACATTTGAAGAAATATTAAAATGTATTAATAAGGTATTAGAAGCCAGGTTTCACTGTGCCCGAAGGAAGCAGAGTTTGGGTAACTCACATCCAGTCTCTGTGCCTGCAGCTCCGCCCTAATGTCTGACAGGTAGTCTGGAATGATGTCCAGAAGACAAGAAGCCAGGAAGACGCCCCCCGCAAAACAGCTGATGAAGCTCAGGATCACTCTGTGGGTATCTGCAGGTGGAAGGAAGTACTGCGAGGTCAGCAGAGTTTCCTGCTCTACGTTGACTGTGTCTGATAAGTGCGGCCTTGTGAATAAGAGTACTGGTAACTCCCTGAGAAGTGGGGATGACAGTAGGCATTATACACATTTATTTACTGAATGGAAAAACATTTTTCAACATAAGGCTCTGGGGCTCTCTGTCTGTTTTCATGTAGAGATCATGTGCTTTCCTCCCATGTGAGCCTTCATGAGCGCAATCTTACATCCATATTACAAATTCTGAAATTCCCTTTGGAGGGGCCAAGGCAGAAGTCATATGATCTCAGTAAAAAATCAGAGGAAACTCTAGCGGAGCAAATACTTAAGTTTTCCTTTCCTTACAAACAAAATTCAAACAAATTCTAAATTAATTTAAATCAGCCAAGTGTATCCAATGTATGTCATCTACTTTAAAAAGTAGAACTGAAATACTGTTAAAAACAAAAACATCCTTATTTCTATTAACCTGAAATAAATGCATAATTAATTTTATCTGTAGAAGCAAACATTTAACATTCCAATTCCAATTCCTCATGGCTGGACCATTTAGAGTTTGGCCACACTGGAATGAAAAAATGCTTTGTTCATTATCCAAATCAGATGATTTACCCAGCAGCCTTTAATCCCAGGAAACAAGTAACGTTAGAATATCTGCCAGGGGGTACTGCCCATACCTATTAATTGGATTTAGTAGTAACTGCTGTACTACTTACAAGATTGTTATACTTTAGAATGACCTAAAATTATTTTATCAATTGTTCCCAGCAGTTGTGAAATTAGTAAGTAAAGCAAATAGACCATATGCTCTTATTGAAGAAATTAAGTAAATAGGTAAATTCATAGAACAGATACACTGTGACTGAATTTTTCGATTGTTTGCATTTTCGTTTCCAAAGTTGAGAAAAGCAGCAACCCCGTCTTCCCTACGGACAAACAACAGTAGAAAAATCGATCGAAGAAAAGCAAAGACCGCAGGGAAAACACGGCTTAATTTTTTTTGTGTTGGATGTGGGCAAGAACGGTTTAGCTTGCTTTTATTCCTGAGTCCCACCAGTTTATTTTTACGACCTACACGTCTGAAAGTATTGATTAATCTCTCAGAGTCATTTATTTCAATTGACAGGAGTGTTCTGGATTACCTGTTCCGCTCGTTTCTCGGAACCATTTCATCCGGGCTGGTATGAAGCCAAAAAATAGAGTGAGGAGTAACAACCCCACTAACGATCCCACCTTGACCTGCAACAAGTACTCCATTTCGAGCTCCTTCGCAACTCGAAGACACGAATGTGTGAGGAGTCAAAAAAGTAGTGATGAAATACACTAATTTAAAACAACATCTGGAAAATGTGTGTTGGTTGCCTATCCAAATGAACCGGCCGAATCCATCGACTCCAACTTGCGATCAGTGACAAAACCTTAAAAATAGTAAAGTAGAAATATGGTTTTCCTTTCTCCATTCGGCTCCGTCTGGAACACTGCAGATGCAATAGGCAACTCTGATTTTTTTTTTAAATGGCAGTGACTTTGCGTAAGCGGTATTGGTTGGAAAAAAACGTGGAGTCACGTGTGTGTTGTATGCCTCTTCAGACAGATTTTACTCTACGGAAGCATTTCATTCATTTTGATTATTCTTCTCACCATGTGCCTTTATTTTAAACACCGGTGCAAATTTGTAATGCAGATATAACCACAAAATCAAAATATAACTTCGATTAATCAGGAACGATAACTTCCGGCTTGAGTCGAAATAAAAGTTTCGTTAGTGATCGGTACTAAGACCGAAGAAACACGTTTATAGCAACGGTTTAAAATATTATAAAATACAAACAGGATATAAGCCCAGAATGGTGTGTTCCTCTTCATTGGTCTAAACCATGTATTTAAAAGCTTTTATTTTTTCGTTATTTCGTTATTATCAATAAAATATTACGGCATGCTAATGTCTTGTAAAATGAAAGAAAAAAGTATTCTTTCATAAAAAGTTTACAAAATTGTATTAACTACTTAATCATGTGGGGTTTTTTTTCTCCGTCATTGAATTTACATCCTCCTAAAGAGACTTTTATTTCGACGTATTTTGCTTTTTCCTAACACGGAAAGGAAGTCTTATTTTTGCTCGCTTCACACTGGTTAACTTCACCTCCTTAAAAAAAAAAAAACAAACCTGTTATCCATCTCTCGTACTGGTGACTGAAAATCAGAGGGTGGTTTCCTTTTAACTGGTTGGAAAAGACAACACTCAACAGACATAAATATTGTACCGACTGGTTTATTTATCAAAATACAGCACGAGCAGTGCAGTTATTAAGATATACAAAATATTTTAACAAAAGACTTGATAACACTTAATATAATAAAATAATATAAAAACAACGACCATTGTAAATACGCACTTAACAGCTTTCAAACTTGTAGGGCATGGTCAAAACATAACTGAAAAAGATGATTGATTGCGGAAGGATATCTATTTTGGTGCAGGATGTAGGTCTTTGTGCAACTGCAGATCTACCATGTTTCAGAGAAAAATGATATAATTAAAAGATAGAAAAAGAATAGGTCAAAATCTGAAATAATTGATCTTTTCCTTGTCAACATCAATTAAATAAATATGTTCGATTTCAATTGTCTAAGTGTGAAATGCAGTCTTTTGTGTATTTCATTTATTTGTATATTTATGTAGATGTTTTTATTTAGTTATTTTAGTCGACATTTCAACATGCGCTTATTTATTTAATTAATGTTGACAGGAAAAACCATTCAAACTCTTTATTTCAATGCACCCCCAATGAAAATTGCACGTCCGTGTCGCTGTTCTGCTGTCTTCAGAAAAGTGAAAAATAAATAGATAAAATATTTGTGGCACAAATTCAGGCTCTAATACAGTAATACGTTTTCACATAAACACGATTTAGGCTACTTCGTAATATCACTCGACAGACTGGGTTTAATAACACTAATCGGTATGGTATAAGTAAGTATTCTGTGTATATTAATTTGAAAATATTAACTGGATAAAACAGATATTGTTTATGCCATCTCTAGAATGAGTAAATTATTTATTATACATTTCACGAGGTACTTCCTTAGCCCGTAAAAACATTGCCATTGCCTTTTGCTGGGACTTTTGTTGAGCAAACAAGTGCTCTGCGACATTCATGCACAGCCCTAATGAGGGAGCTGGACCAAACCACAGTGTCATGTGTACTCTAGGGGAAGTGAAAGGATGGTGTTCTGTTTCTCATTTAATATTCCTTCAGCCAACTGAGCCCCTGCTGTTGAATGACTGCTGTTCCCCATGGCATCAATTATAAAAGAGGAAGTTATTGTTCCCATGCAGGTGACACTGACACAGAATTAAAGGACTAGCTGTGGGCTTGGGGAGACTGTTACTTTTCCCGCTCAAGTTTCATGTCCAGGCAGGCGCCAGAAAGACATGACTTCTGTATCACAGTCAAGGGCCTGATTGTCTTTTGACAAGGGTATGTGGTTGTGCCCTGATAGCTTTAGCTAACCCGTTGACTTGCCCCATGTGTGAAATAATATCCCTAAGGACACTGTCCAATGTTACAGGCTGAAGCTCATCCAAGAGGCTTTCATTTTTTTCATCAAAATTTGAAACTTTTGAAGAAAAGATGGCATGGAATGACAGAATGGGTAACTTTGGGAATTATAAGGCTTTTTAAAGAATATTGACAGTTTGCATTAAGCTTTGTATTAGTTTTGTTCTTTAAAAAAAAGAATGTGTAACTGTTGTTTAGTTAATTAAAAAAAAACAGGTGTTCAGGTGTTATAATAATATGCCTAGTGTATTTGGTCTGGGCTTTCTTTTACTGTATTTTCTGTCTCTGGTCCTCAAGCCTTGTCCTTACCTGTCCAATCCAGAAAGCCAGTTGGCACACAATGCCGTGATGGCACTGAAACCTGACGCTGCAGGCGTTGCAAGTCCGACTGAATCTCAGAGACCGGGTAGAGAGAGTAACTGAGAAACCAAGAAGCAGGCTGAGAGGGAGAGAGTGAGAGGGACATCCAAGCTGACTGGTGAAAAGCCTTTTACTATGTGAAATTTTTACAGAAAGTTAGGAAATGGTAATATTCACACTATTTGCATTTGCCTTGGAATGAGGTTCCATAAACCACTGGGAAAATAAATAGGAACTTCTAAATGGGTCAAGTTGTAAGTATTGGAATTTATCATATACTATCATATATAATCATTTTTTTTACAGATTTAAATATATTAACTCAATAATTAACAAGAGTTGGAATATGGCTGAATAACACTTTTAAAATGTATGGTAACATGCATCTGTTTGCTACAGGGTAATCGGATGACTGCGCCTAATCGTTAACATTGCATGTTCATTCTACAGAGTGACACATTACTCCCTGTGTCCATCTCAGCCAGCTCCAGGAGGAACATTGTAGCTGATGTAGTGTAAATGAAAGAATATGACATCATTCGTACTGACTTGCAGGTGTTGTGAAGAGGGAAGGCCAAGTGTCAAACAGCCATGCTAATCATGCTGTTGGTGGTCTTACTAGTGTTAACTCCTGTTTTCAGTGCAGGTGAGTACAAGTTCTTTGCTCAAATGACTTTGATTTGAGTGCAGTAAGGATACTTTGAATGCAGATTACGTGGTGCACTGCTTTCTTGGGGTACCTTTGTGTCAGACGTATAACTTTGAACTATTTGTTTAGGGAGTGAGAAAGCAGCACAGACAGAAACAATTCTGAAGGAATTGGTTTCAATCTGGCGCAAAGGAGGGGGATGGCATCCATACCGAGAAAAAACTCTTTCGGAGAGAACGAAAGATCAACAAATCCAATCTGTAGTGAGAAACATTTTTGGGGGCCTGAAGACACTGGGGCTCCTGCCTACCAAGAGCCTAGGTCTACCATCCTTCAGCAAGTCTCTGGACAGAAACCGTCTCTCAGGTTTTCTTTACAACATCTCTATGTACCTCCAGGGGGTGGGGACAGAGTCACAGGATGGGCTACCCTTGTCTGACCAAGACGACCAGTTCTGGGAGAACGTGTTGTTTACACTCATCCAGCTTGAGGGGGACAGCACCAATGGACACTGGGATGAGAAAGTACCACCCAGACCAAGTTTCAGGCTCCAGGATCTCTTCCTGTCCCTGAGGGGCAGCCCACACTGGGATGGGCTGCTGGGACTGGTGCAGACCATTCTAAGTTTCTTAGACCAGCAGCCACAGAGGTCCCTGCTCACGTTCCTGTCACAAAACTGGAAGACTATCAGTGCCCTGCTGGAGACAATTCTCCAAGCCCTTGTAAGCGGAACGTATGGACAAGCCAGTGCGGGCATCCAGGGCTTTATTTGTGTTTTAAAGGGACACAGCGACTGCGCTTTCAACATGGGCTGGTTGCAGCAGCTCATGAGCTTTTTAGAGACAAGGAATTGGAAACCTGTTGTCAATTTGCACCCTGGTCTGAAGAATGGGGACCAGCAAGGGGGCTCATTTGGACGTTTCAAGCCTTTTAGCATGCTGCCTGGGGCTTTGACGGAGGAGAGTTTGTTCCCCAATCAGACTCTATCCATCTCAAAGGAGTTTGGCTCCATGCAGTCTCTCCTTCTCCAGGCGCTGTCGAGGTCCAGTAACAGCGAGCGTACTGGACCGTTGGTGGAGCCCAACCCTGCCCTCCTGCGGGGTTTGGACAGCCTGCGGCGGGGCCTTTTGCGCAGAGTGGGAAGCTCTGTGTACGGAAACCTGAGGAGGAAGGTGTCCCGTGTTACGGTGGCACTACTGGACGAAGTCACCAGCCGAGCTGGCGTGCCACAGGCTAATCACCAATGCTCCGTTGGCAAGTCCTTATTTCCTTGGATAGTATTTTATATCAAAGATTAAATGTACTTGTAAATTATTCTGTGCAAGGAGGTGATTGTACCGCAATATGTCCAATTAGAATACTCAAACAATTTTAAATAACATACTAAAAATATACCATTAATTGCTTCTTTCAATGGCATCTGGCTTTGCAAAGAATTACGTTGTGTTGGAATGATAAAACATATATAAATCAGTTCATCCATAAAGCTTTAAAGCCTAATTGGCTTTTAGCTAACTAAGCAGATACCTGTCACTATAAATCCTATAGTGTGGCTAATCTTCTTTTCTCTTTCATAGATGTCAGTAACAGAATACACCTAGCATTGTGTTTATATGGATGAGGTTACATAAACCACAATTGCTGCCTTACAAAGACATTTTTCCACTGCTAAACTTTTGGCCTACTGTGCCTATCTGTGATTTGTGCAGTTTGTAATATTAGTATTTTTTTCTTATTTCTTTTAAGGTGACCTGAGGCACTTAATTCTGTGGTATGTATTAATATTGAATGAAGTAAACACATACACGTAGTAAATAAAATACTTTATTATTGAATATAAAATATATAAAATATATAATATAATAAATTATTAATAATAAATCTATAATATATAAAATATCTGCTCATGGTATTTGAAAGCACTTAATAAATAAAAATTAGATTATCATTAGATTTGAGTAGAAACTTTTACTGAAGACCAGTTCCTTTGAAACGTGTAAAGGCCTGGTTAAGGATTAATTTAGGCTGTTAACAAACGCCTCTACAAAATGCATTTTGGGTTAAGCAAGGTATTTTTTTCCCTTTTTTTACCTATTAGAGAATGAAGCGGGGAATATGTCCTTTTTCACTTTTTCACCTTTGCTTTCTCATCACTGCAGGGGTATCAGACATAACCTGACCTGGAACACCCAGGCTTTAGGCTTCAGTTCCCAAGACCCTCCCGGTAGACCCCAGTTCTTCACCTGCATTTCCTCCAGTGAGGAAGGGGGGGCCTCCATCCCTCGGCCTTCAGCTCAAAGACCTAGCTCCTCCCAACGTTTCTTTTCACTGGGGGGAGACGGTGACCACAGAGAAGATGGCTTCCCTGCCTCAGCTGAGATCCTTGAGGCCGCTTGTAATGATTCCATACCGGGGCTGTCAGGGGTCTCAAACTTTACAGTCTTTCTCTACTGCAATCTTTTTGATGGAAGCGATGGCGCTTTGGACTCCACGGTGGGTCACATTGGGCCCGACCTGCATGTTACGTGTTCTGATGCGGCTTGGTACCTCTCCGCAGCTGAAGACGATTTCCTGTGGGTGCATGTGTGCAGTGAGTTCTTTGCACACGAGTTCAACAACACTGTTTGTGCCAACTCCTCCTTCTGGCTGCAACGTGCTCATCTGGTAAAGCTGCTCCCTCACTTACCCTTAAACTTAACAGCTTGACCACAAACTCTTATCTCAATACAGATCATTGACAGATCATCAAAATTAATTTCTGCTCTTTTTGTTGCATCTTGTTGGGTTCTTAACTACACTATTTATTGCATTTGTCAATAATTATTTTTTTCTTTTTCTTTTTTTCTTTTCAGGCTTCACTGACAAAGGATTTTCATTACTTCAATCAGTCCAGCATTGATGACTTGTGTATGCAGCTCTCCAGTGATGTAACTGGAGGCTCAGGGCCCGATGTTAATGAAGAATGTCTAGTTCAGCTTGGAGCCAGATCTCTAAGTGCCCAGGACTTCAGGAGGTGTTTTTTCCCCAATAACTCTGCCCTGGTTACATCCCTGTGTGGCAATGTTTCCTCCCCTGTCCCACAGGAAGCGAGCTGGGCAGCAGAATATTGCTCCAAAGTCCTCAACAATTCCTCCCATGATAATCTTAGAGAGCCGAAATGTGACTACAAAAACTGGGAAGCTGGATATTTTCTCAACTCAACCTTGCTGGAGCTGTGTGGGGGCGCAGGGGGGCTTAGGGATAGCATTTGTCAAAATGCTACCCTCTATCGTCAGCTGGCCGCCACCCACCCCTGGATTTTTGACTTCTGCTCCATCCCAGCAGCGAAGTCAGAGGAAAACAAGTGCTTTCTTCAACGGCTTTTTGATATGCTGCCTGCCCCCTACAACTTTGACACATCCCAGCTTTGTGTGAACCCTGCTCCCATCTTCCTGGAGGCGCTGTACAGGATTAGCCAGTGTGAGGGAGGAGTAGATGAAGGAGTAGGGTGGCTGGGCACCGTCAGCTATGTGCTGCGTGTCTTGGACTTTGTCGTGGGGCTGTCTGCAGGACTGGAGGAGGGAGTGAGCGAGGTGAGGCAGGGGCTTGGCCAAGCCATCCTGCTATCCAGTCTCCTCGACAACACCTCTTTCTGGGCTACCCTTCAGTCCAACGCATCTCTGAGCGTGCTTCACACTGTTGGTGTCTTTCTTAGGAAGGAACAGAACCCCTCCATCAAGGAAGATCTTCTGAGCTGCTTTAGTGTAAGTGCCCACATTCCTTTATAAATGCTTTAAAGTTTTCAGTGTGAAAGATTGAGAGTTCACTAAGAGCAAGAAGAATATGAGAGTCATCACATTTTCTTGGATGGAGGAATTCCTTGTTTTCCTAGTTTTAGAGGCTGGATTTAAATTCAATGCCATATAATTTATTCAATTACAATTTCCAAAAAACGTCCTCCCATATTCCCTTCCAACTCCACAATAAGCATCTAAATTTGCTGACCACTGTTGTGATTTTCTCCTCATCCTACAGCCCGTTCTGTGGGACCTCATCCAGAGGGACAAAAACTCCTCTGCCCTCCGAGTCCTGCTTCAGGTATGGCCGAAGCAGGCAGCATGATGCAAGCAGCTCCTGTCACATCCTGGCACTGTCATA
>JAOVYW010015216.1:22695-35128 GCA_025775045.1 Hiodon tergisus | reverse complement strand
CCATCTCCAGCAGCTTCTGGGAAAGGATCTGGGGATCACACTTACACACAGTGCAGACTGTAACATAACATGAGCATGCTGGTATCAACAGATGTTATTTGCACAGTTGAAAACGGGGGAGAATATGCTCAAACCAGAGTTTAAAGAAAACCTTTTCCCCCCTGTGCCTAACTCCCTGAAAATGTTTCTGGACAGCGGGTCAAATGCCTGCCGCTTAGCTAGAACCTAAAGCAAAGGACTAAATGGAGACGGTGCTGCCCTGCTCATGAGCTGATCAACCTTTTCCTAAAGGTGTTCTGATGATCACTTCTCTCTTTGTATTTTTCTTTAGTTTGCACTAACAATGTAAGTGAGTGCCATTTCATTTGACAGGATGACTTATAGTCTACTTATAATTATCTGTTTTTCATGCACTCATTGTAATTCTTATCTCCTTCTTCGGTGTTCCCAGGTGATGCAAATGCCTCGCTTTTGGAAAGGAATGTATCATTCCCCCCACCCCCCGCCCCACACACACACACACACACTCATAAATTATTAACCTCCTGTGCAACTGAAGGTTGGAGTAGTCCAATGCTCTCTCGATGTGTCAGCATGTGCAGTCCAATTACAGAATCTGTTCAGTGGGAAACGGCGTGTTAGGAGCAGGGCACCGGTTTCGCTCAAGCGTCATCTAAGCAGCCTAATGGAGCCACAGTGCAGCCAGCTGCCTCAGCACGTGCTGGACCAGGTCTGCCCAATTTATCTTCTCAATTAGCAAATTCACTCAGTTTTCAGAATGAGGGGGTTTCAGAGTATACAAATGGGTATTCTTTGGAATTCTTGACAGAATCTCCACATATGAATGGTCTTTTGTGGACACCTTTTGAGAGTTTTGCTATGACATGATAATATGTTTCTCTTTTAATAGAAATTTTAAGTTTTAGGTTGAGGTTAACGGCCTCACGGTGTATCCGAACTTACAGTTGGTGGCATAACCCAAGGAGAAACAAACAGCTGCTCGTCACCTAACTCCTTGCTTCACAGAAGCAGTAGATGCAGTAGATAAAGAGATGAACACAGAGGCATGAAGTCAGATAATCTTTGGGGCCAATTTGTGATCTCTTGGCAAGGTTGTGGCTGTGTTTAAAATTCCATACTTTTAATATCTTAGGATCACCAAACTGCTGGACCACTATTGAATGTATCTGAGGCCCTTAAACAAGACAATGAGGCTCCATGGAGAACTTTATTGTCCTGAGCTGGAACTGCTAATGTGACAGTTAGCAATATTACATGAACGCTCCTGAGGCTACGAAGCAATACATGTTGATGCCTGTGAAGCGCTGATATCCCCCAATTTGTCATAGCTGTCTCTTACTCCTGCCAATATCATATTATGGGGTGGGGGGGATTCAATAGATGGATGAAATAAAATAGTGTGGATGAATTGCAATAAGACAAAAGTGTCTTAATGTAATCCGTTTTATTTCCCCTGTGGCGGTAAGCATCTTACTTTGATGCAGAAACCTTTGAATCTCATGACGGCTCATGATGAAAACAAACAAAGTGTCATCAAGATCTAAGCAATCCGTCAATAATCCCCACCCCCACATCCCTACATATTAAGCTTTTTCCTCTTTGTGGTTTTTTTGTTTTCTTGTGATGGACATTATTTAATATTACGTCCTCACACTTACAGCTGAAACTAACCTCGTGAACATCTGAGGCGCATGGACATTGTCTTTGATGACTGTACCAAGAGCATCTCAACCTCAAAACTCCATTAACTTATGAAGATGTTGACTTCCTCTCGTCGATTCTCCTATTTGATTTGTCAGGCACACACTTAATTCTCCTCTTTGATTGGCCAGCCACACTTAATTATCCTCTTCAATTGGCCAGCCATACTAGATTACCCACTACGATTGGCCAGCCACACTCAATTCTCCTCTTTGATTGGCCAGCCACACTTAATTATCCTCTTCAATTGGCCAGCCATGCTAGATTACCCACTACGATTGGCCAGCCACACTCAATTCTCCTCTTTGATTGGCCAGCCACATCCAAGTCCCCTCTTAGATTGCTCAGCCACTTCCAATTATCCACTTCTCAATTAAATTGCATTAGAAGAATCATTTTTAATCAATAGGTCCTTGGAGGCAACATGTAATAAAAAGAGAGAGCCTGCTTGCAATTGTTTGTATTTAAATCACCCTATCGTTGATACACATACTGCGTGCGTGAGATGGAAAATCTCAATAGACTGCCAGACCTTGCACTATTTACAGTTTCTCAATTGCTTTGGCTAATTTTTTTAAACAGTCTGAATATTCTCTAAACTAAGTGCAACTGTTTTATGAGACATCACAACTCTGTTGTATGTCTGCAAAATGTAGTAACTCACCCAAAACATTGAATTAATGCTTCAAAACCTAGTTATTGTGTCAGTAAATCGGCCAATGCCACAAAAATGAAAAGTTGTTTTGTCATCGTATGAGCCGTACTCATCAAAATGTTTAGATGTTTTTTTCACCATGGCAGTCAAACCTGGAAATGTTTGTCATATACAAATTTCAGTTTTGTTCTACTTTTTTGTTGACACTGACAGCTTACTATACTAAACAAGAATGTCAGTTTTGTCTAGCTGAATGCTATAGTGTATCACACTGAGCTTTTTAGATACCAATTTCAACAGTAGGTAAAAGTTTCCTGGTAAAAGTCAATACTGTACAATACTGTAGTAGAAAAAGGATATGCACATTTCTATTAATCTATTATTGTGTTATTATGGCAGCACACATTGTAATATTGCCCCCACGTTGGCCTAGTGTGCCTATTGTGGCTCGGTGTCCAATGAGATTGCGGCCACGTCTCCTGCCTTTGGCCAGATTGAACCCAGCCTCGTCCACAAAAACAGAAATGTGGGTCATTTTGTGTCCTACCAGCTCCATTATTCTCCATACAGTAACACACAGACACAAAATATGTTTTACAAAAGTTAGTTTTACATAGCCAATTCTAGAGTCAGAAAGTTTAGTAAAGTTCTTATGGGTATCTACAACTTCAAGTATATACAGGCATCCAGGGGCGTCGGAATGGGGGGGAAAGTTGCTACTGACTACCCAGGGCCCCAACGGGGGTGCTCGAAAAAGCTTTTGTGGGCTGTGACTTTTATCTATAGTGGAAATGCTGACAAAATTAATTATGGGAAGATATTGTTGTCATTTATGACTTCACTTTGGATCTCTCTTAGCCTAATGGAATTGTTGGTTATGACCATGTTGCAGATTTCTTTTTCTTGCTGATGGCTGAATACTGCTGCTCTTCCACCAGCATGAGGTCGTTGTGCAGTCCTATATATCAAATGTAGAATTCACAAATAGATCATTATACAGAAAACATTAAACGTTATCATTATACATTGTATTCACTGTATATTCCTCATACATATCTTACAGTACATTGTGATTTTCAGACTTACATTTACCTTTACAATAGTTGCTGTATTGTAAGTAAAGAATGAGTACATATTTACCCGTTTTCCCTACGGAATGTTTGCAGAATTGATGACACTGTGGACTTCTTTATATTAGGCTGGACTCTCCGACCAGCCTCTTCCATTGTAAGACCATGGTTTATGACGTGGTCCACATTGTGGCTCTGATTGTATCAGGGACCTCTCTTGAGGTATTCTACCTCTTCCTCTATTATGTTTTCCCCTAACACCACCACCATGCATTCTTACACATCTTCTGAATGCTCTTCCACGAGCATGTAGCTGCTGTTCAGGGTTGTGATGTTCAAAGATGGTAGTGATTGTGCTGTGGGCAAGCTCCATATATATATGCTTCCAAACTTGATTGGTTGATTGGTAAGATTGTGATTCCTATTTCATTCATCACCTAGCAGGTATTTTGTTAATTTTGCAGACATCACAAACATTCCATGTCATAGATATTTATGGAATATACATGTATGTCTGACCGATTTTGATAATTGAATGGATCATTTTGCATATGATGGCTAACACGATGAGAGAATGTTTAGAAGTTTATAAGAGGATGACAATTTCACTGAGAATCAACTCATCAGTTTTTACCAGCAAGCCATGTGCATGCAGGTATTGTGGAAATTGTAAACAATTGTGCCAAAACACATGCACTTTTCTTAAATGAATAAGAAATTAAAATCTGGTGTGAACAAGAAACTAATTGTTCAGAGATTTTAAAATAAAATAATTCTCATTCAAGAATTTGGCCAAAGCAGTTGAGATAACTGTGATGTTAAACGTTTTTAATGCTCTAGTCTAGTATAATTACCGTAATTTCTGGACTATAAGCCGCTACTGTTTTCACACGCTTTGAACACTGCGGCTTAAACAATGATGCGGCTAATTTATGGATTTTTACGGGCTAACGAGTTCATGGTGCCAAAACATTTAGCCTCGTCACATCGGACCAATTAAATTACCAAACAGGTCACAGTGGACCAATGAAACTGTTTGAATTAAATCAAACGCTCTCACACTAAATTCTTCAGATCAGTCATTTTGCACTTCATGCACACCAAAGAAATTTCAGTATTCCAAAGAAAGCCAAACTTCATTCCCAGGGACTCGCCACAATGACACTCTCAGGACCTTGAGAGAGTGGCGGGGATTTGTGTGTCCTGA
The DNA here is from genome assembly GCA_025775045.1 of Hiodon tergisus. Lineage (NCBI taxonomy): Eukaryota > Metazoa > Chordata > Actinopteri > Hiodontiformes > Hiodontidae > Hiodon > Hiodon tergisus. Next base: position 30,474 of record JAOVYW010015216.1, on the reverse strand, counting down.
CACCCCTTTTTGGTGTAAAGCCAGGCTCTTTTGTCCTCGCAGGTGAAACTAACCAATCAATTCCAAGGAGAAATGCAGCCATTCAAGTTCATTGTTACAGTTTCCCAAAGGCAACACATTTACAACTATACTATTTTAATTTTTTGGTTGAAAGTCCTGGTTTCAAATAAATCTTCTAATGCTAATGCATCTTTCACCACACATTCTTAGCTTAATCCCAGCCTAATAATACAGTGACACAGAAAACCCACACACTGCACACAAGAGCAGCCAATACTATTTAAATACACTCAGTCCTCCAGTTCACAGCAAGGCATTTCCCTTAAAAAGTGTTTCAAGTTGAGAATTATTTTCCCTTTGAAATAACAATACTGTAGGTAGGTGGGCATTAATATCCATGTGCATTTATAGATGTGAAATAGACATATTTAATTATATATAATGCCACAGCACATCTGGGCATGCCTGTTCCGGGAGCGATCAGACACATGGAAACCAAGCACTAGTTTACACCCCTCATTTTGACCAAAATGACCAAAACAAAAACCAAACACAACACAAGGAAAAACGCAATCCATGTGCAGCTCTATGAGGGATATAAAAGTAAACTATTTAGATTTTGTTGAAGCTGAGAAAGTATGCTCTTTTTTTGAGGAAAACCTCACTGCAGATGAACTTCGGTCCTTGTCAGGTTGTCACACAGGATCATTTATTTATAAACGCAGACTCTGCTCATCTAGGGGAGAACTTATATCTATTTATATATGGCCATTCAATGCACATAGCTGTGCAAAGCTATTTAACCATGTAGTGGTTACAATATATGGATGTCATGAGCATCATTAATTAAGCAAAGCATCCACTACCTTTTACTTTTACAGGTTAAAATATTTGATTTCACACTATATCTTTATTCTTTCAGACCAAACAAACATACAATCCCATGTTCTAAAACAGGAGTCCTTAACAGGGACATGCAGAGGGAGGGGCTCTGGGGGCTCGATGCTATGCAAAAATTGTGACAGTCCTTATTACAGTGACAATCCCTGGCCTGAATATTCACCTGAAAATGACAGAATGTACTGTTTCAGCTGTCTATTATTTAGCTTTATGCTTTCATGGCAAACTCTTCAAAGCGGCATGCTTCTTTTGTGAAGATACAGAAAGAAATGTGTCCAGATCAGCATCCACTGGCGCTACAAAGACTCTCTGAGATTTGTTGGGCTTGTAGGGTGAAGGCCTTGAAAATCTTAAAGTAAACCATGCCAGCAGTTGTGAAATTCCTGACTAGACTAACAGAACAAGACCCACCACATGGAGCCGCCGGAGAAGTATCTTTGTTTCTCTTTGCTGCATTCAATCAACTTTGAATTCCTGCTCTGTTTGGAAACTTCTGTCTTCCTTGAAACACCAAGTGCCTCCAATCCCCTTCAAAAGGAAGACTTGGAGTAGTCAATCGACTGAGACAGCTAAGGACTGAGGAGGATTGCTGAGGCAGCAGGTATTGATGTTCCTGATGTCATTACTGGACGATACCTGCAAAGTTGATACACTGCTCAACATCAGCAGCTGAGGATCGTGACACACACTGGAGTAATTGTACAGGGTCAGACTCTTCTACACATATTTGGATGTCTGTTTGCAAGAGCTCCAGAAGCGGTTTAAAGGGAAAGAGAACCAAAAGATGCAGATAACAAGATCATAAAGTCACTTCATACACTGACAGATGCATCTAAATGGACGGGTGTGTTGGGATCATGAGGCCAAGGAAGCTGCTCATATTCTCTGCAGCTTTTTTGGAGTTGAAGAAGAAGAGCAGCTGCAGAGGGAGGTCAGAATATTTCACTCTGCCTACAGATGCCCAGTAAAGAGTGCCAAGGTAATGCTGGATATTTTCAAGGTTCACCATGGGTTCCCAGCCTTACTGTATATCAACTGCTGGAAATATATGTTACCCTACCAGTTTCCACAGCTACAGTGGAGCGTTCATTCTCGAAGCTTAAGCTGGTCAAGTCAAGATTGAGGAGTCCTTGTGGACAGGAAAATCTGTCTGTCTACTTGGCATAGAGAGCAACATTCCTATTGACAAAGAGGAAGTCATCAACATATTTGAACAGATGGTTCCTAACAGAAGATTAAAATGATGACACTAAAAAACCCTGTTCTGCAAGTAGTGCTGCAGTGAAAATCATCTCTCACCTTCATCATTTGCACCGCGTAATAGTCTATCCTTTTTTTTGTTTTGTTTTTCATAATGTTTCGATTTTCCTTTAAAGATTCTTTGGATTAATCTCACTAAAAGTTGCCTTTTTCTTGAAATTATTTCTATCAATGAAAAAATAAAATACCATTAGGTTATGTTAGTGGTCTCATATTCATTATTGTGACCACACACAGTCTGTGTACAATGTCTACCAGGGTGATAATGATAAGAATATGTAGTTATTATTAAGTTGTAATATTGGTAGTACTTAAAATTAGCTCTGTGGGGATAGATACCCCTTTTTTACATTTGAGCCCCATGAGGAAATCTCTGCACGTGCCTGGTCTTTAATTGTGATCCTCGCAAGGCCGCACGGCTTGCGCTTTACCTAGTTGATTTGGGGCAATTAAATGGATTATACAGGAATTTGCCTGGTGTCAAATCAGATGCTTATTGAGAGGTAGCTCAAAAACCTGAAGCCCGTGGGGCCTGAGGTTTTCCTGTTAGAGAATCTGGTTCTAAAGTTGTCAAAGAAACGGGATGGTTTACTCAATGCTGTGCTTTAGATAAGAGTAAATACGGAAAATGTCAGCACTCAAGCACAGCAGTTGCTAAAAGACGCCGTCGTACGTGAGACACAATGAATGATTTCTCACTGATAGGCTGAACGAGCTGCTATGCTGAGTAAAAGGCCTGACACCGATGATGGCTTTCTCACGTCTTATCTCGTTTACCTTTACCTGGAAAGACGCTATATTTACGACATTAGAGTTCCCTGACACCTTGGATTACACTTCCAATGTTGAAGTCATGGTTTGTGTTTGTAGATGAATGAAAAGTGCATCACAAAAGGACCTATGTGGAAAACATTTTCCCCTTCAATGTCTCTTCAGACCTTCACCGTGGTGACTTCAGAGTGAATTCGTTTTTTTTTACTATATAATTTCTAGGTGTATGCCTTCTCTGCTATTATTAAGTGTGAATATACAGTTGTGCTCAAAAGTTTGCATGCCCTGGCAGAAATTGTGAAATTTTGGCATTGATTTTGAAAATATGACTGATCATGCAAAAAAATCGTCTTTTATTTAAGCATAGTGATCATATGAATACATTTATTATCACATAGTTGTTTGGCTCTTTTTAAAATCATAATGATAACAGAAATCACCCAAATGGCCCTGATCAAAAGTTCACATACCCTTGAGTGTTTGGCCTTGTTACAGACACACAAGGTGACACACACAGGTTCAAATGGCAATTAAAGGTTAAATTCCCAAACCAGTGGCTTTTTTAATTGCAATTAGTGTCTGTGTATAAATAGTCAATGAGTTTGTTGGCTCTCACGTGGATGCACTAAGCAGACTAGATACTGAGCCATGGGGAGCAGAAAATGACTGTCAAAAGGCCTGCGTAACAAGGTAATGGAACTTTATAAAGATGGAAAAGGATATAAAAAGATATCCAAAGCCATGAAAATGCCAGTCAGTACTGTTCAATCACTTATTAATAAGTGGAAAATTCGGGGATCTCTTGATACCAAGCCAAGGTCGGGTAGACCAAGAAAGATTTCAGCCACAACTGCCAGAAGAATTGTTCGGGATACAAAGAAAAACCCACAGGTAACCTCAGGAGAAATACAGGCTGCTCTGGAAAAAGACTGTGTGGTTGTTTCAAGGAGCACTATATGACGATACTTGGACAAAAATGAGCTGCATGGTCGCAATGCCAGAAAGAAGCCTTTACTGCGCCAATGCCACAAAAAAGCCTGGTTACAATATGCCCGACAACACCTTGACACACCTCACAGCTTTTGGCACACTGTAATCACAACCATAAGCGCTATGTTTGGAGAGGGGTCAACAAGGCCTACAGTGAAAAGAATACCATCCCCACTGTGAGCCATGGTGGTGGCTCACTGATGTTTTTGGGGTGTGTGAGCTCTAAAGGCATGGGGAATCTTGTGAAAATTGATGGCAAGATGAATGCAGCATGTTGTCAGAAAATCCTGGAAGACAATTTGCATTCTTCTGCACGAAAGCTGCGCATGGGACGCTCTTAGACTTTCCAGCAGGACAATGACCCTAAGCACAAGGCCAAGTTGACCCTCCAGTGGTTACAGCAGAAAAAGGTGAAGGTTCTGGAGTGCCCATCACAGTCTCCTGACCTTAATATCATTGAGCCAATCTGAGGAGATCTCAAACATGCGGTTCATGCAAGATGACCAAAGACTTTGCATGACCTGGAGGCATTTTGCCAAGATGAATGGGCAGCTATACCACCTGCAAGAATTTGGGGCCTCATAGACAACTATTACAAAAGACTGCACGCTGACATTGATGCTAAAATACACAATACATAGTATTAAGAACTAAGGGTATGCAGACTTTTAAATGTGCAATGCTAGTCAAGCTGATCTAGCTAGTTGTCTAGCTGAGTTGAATGCAATCTCAATTATATTTCCTTGTACTTTGTGTTTGATAGTTTCAGACACAAGCCTCTATCTTCAGGGGGAGAAAAAAATCAATAGCCAGAATAATGATGTGAAGTCAGCCGAGTTTAGCTGGTCTTTAGGCTTTTTCACCATTATCTTTTAAGACACTGGCTTCAGCAATTTGTGTTTATCCACCCATCTGTTTATCTGCGCTGTGGATTACAGCCATTAAGGAACGGGGCTCACTGTGTGTTTAAGTGCGAGAGGGAGTGAGAGGGTGACAGGTTGCGGCTCTCCATCCGCTTCTCAACACCGGCGCTCAACGTCGCCGCTCAATGCAGGTCAACTCTGACGAACTCGGGAGTCTCCGGCCGTCTCCCGTATGAAATATCCGAAAAGAGAATCGCACATTCAAAGGTTTGTGAGTTCAGCTGTAAATCAGAGAAAGATCGATGATTGAATTACTTTCAGGGGTAAACATTTACATGTTTTCCATCTATTATTATTAGTTGACTCTACAGCCTATAATCTACACTGACCAAGGCTTTTCTGGCAAGGCTCCAGAATTGATACCGATTTAACGCAGATCATTCTTTGTTTCGCACCTGCCCTTATCGTATCAAATTAGATCTCTGTTTAATATAATACATGTATATTATTAATAATTAATAATGAATAAGTTGGTAATGAATTTAAACACTGTATTATATAAGGCCTTTTATATCATGTACATCATGTACATTTGTATCATGTATACTGTGTGAAAGAGTGATGTGAAGCAGAGGGGTGTGTACACTGTGTGAGAGAGAGAGTGATGTGAAGCAGAGAGATGTATACGCGGTGAGAGAGAGAGAGTGATGTGAAGCAAGTCGGTTTGGTTATCCTCCCAAGCAACCACAAGGGGCCCTTCCAGAACAAGAGCAGGAGAGACTCTAGGCAGAGACGATGTCATTCCAAAAGGCCCGAAGCAGCTAAATGAATTGTGCTTTGCAACTTCCAATCAGGAGCCAGCTGCTGACAGAAAGTATGAGAGAACGTTTTGCCTCTTCCTCAGGTTTGGATGAATACTAATCAGAATGCTCGCTTTAATGCGACCTGCATGCTGATCAAAATTAACAAATCTGGAGTCTGCAATGAGTACAGAGTTTCACCTAACAAGTAGATTTATAGCACCACCTGCTGATAAACTTTGGCACAACGTACTTTTTTTTTACTGAATACCATTATTTACAGATTTAATTTATTAAGAGACGGGAATCAAACTAACTTTTTTCATCGATTTACACTGCAGTAAGTTGACTTCCCTGCCTTTATCTCAGAACCATTCCTGGAAAATCCTAGTCTTGTGGCATGGAGCTTTATCCTGCTGTAAGAATGATGTTGAGATGTCCTGCGGCCTTCAAACATTGCTCTGCTTGTAACAGAGGACCAAAGGTGTGCCACAAAAACACACTCCACACCATCACACCTCCACCACTAGCCTGCGTTGCTGACAACTGGGAGGACGGAGCCATGGTTTTTGACATATCCTGGTCCTCCTGTAAAAGCATGAAACAGAATGAATGGGATTCAGTTTTTCGGTCTTCGCTGACAGGAGCTGCACTCATTTAGGTCATTAGCTGCCATACCACATCCGTGACAAGGTACAATTATTTGTGCATTCCGATTTTACCACCACAGTTGTACTCCACTCCTATTTGATGGATAGTAGCCCTTTCGTCACCCTTCACAAGCAGCGTCATCCTCCACCATTCTCTGTCGCTGAGAAGCGGTCGGCTGAGTTTGTGGTGTTGGACCTTTCTCAATACACCCACGACACCCACGTCTTTTGTGAAAACCCAGTCAGGACCGCAGTTTCTGAGATATTGAGACAGCCGAGGTACCAGCCCCGTCCGAACTGACTTGCTCATTCTACCTCTGAATGGCACACAAAGCGGTGCCCTGGGTAACTGGCTACCCTCTTCAATTAGCATAGTCTGAACACGTGATGCTGTCACTGCTTGTGCAGACTATTTCATGGAATGGGGGGGTGTGGGGATCCAATAATGCGGCCACTCTGTGTATGTCTCAACAAAACAGTATGATAAATAAGTGTCTATTTCTGACTATTTTTATCAAGAGTTATAAGAAAATTGAAAGGAAATAAAAAATATTATTATATAATATTACATATAATATTAAAACTAAAAAACTTAACTATAGGCTACAAACAAGGTTACATCCATACCCAAGAAAAGATAGCAAATAATCATATTAACCTCATTCCCTCTAAAACAGAAACAGACAGTGAGCTTTTTGGGCTAATTAAAATAAATGCAATACAACAAAATAAAAGGCTGAATATTGAGGATTACATAAACAGCAATTCATCTCAGATAAAGAGTGAAATGCAGTCATATCTCCTAAGAGAATTTTGCCTAAAATAGTCAACATCCACACAAATCTAACAATTCACATATCGGTTTAATGCTTTCCTTGATGAAACGGAAGAAACAAAGGAACGTGTAAATTCAGGAAGACATTTCCTGTAAAAGATCAAATACAGGCCACTATGCTTTAGTGGGACTATGGTTCAGTGGAAGCACACCTTCATACAGACCCAGATTACTCCTAATGATCACACTCGGGTGTTTACAGACTTTAAAAAGACAGACAGACGGCAGAGCTATTTATTCTGTTAGTTGGTTCGTTGGTGTCACCGGCCCTGTGATGGTGAGTTGGTTCTTTTGGTTTTGTGTCTTTAGTTCTGTTGAATATGCACAATAAAGGCTGTAAGCTCTCACATGGACTCTCCCTGTGTTGGTCCCCTGTATTTTTGTAACTATAATTGGAGGGATTTTTACAGAATGTATAGATATTTGGCCTCTTCAGAGATCTGAAGATGAGCAGTTTCAGCACTTACATGGACTGTTGGAGGGAAAGAGATCATCACCTTTCAGGTGGTTTATTCTCCTTTGATCCTCGCTGTTGGGTTTACCACTGGAGATGAACCCCTTGTCGGCTTGGCCACTGCTTATCTCCCCCATGCACGGGAGAGAGGGAAGTTGTATGGTCACCAACTGACAAGCAAGGGGAGGGCGAGAATGTAAGAGTTAGTGTTGTGCGACATTATGTAGCCCCCACCGGAATAATCTATGGCAGCACA
>JAOVYW010015216.1:0-22595 GCA_025775045.1 Hiodon tergisus | reverse complement strand
AAGGGGAGGGCGAGAATGTAAGAGTTAGTGTTGTGCGACATTATGTAGCCCCCACCGGAATAATCTATGGCAGCACATTTGTGTTGAATGTGATCTGAGACTGCCTGGCCCTATTAGAGCATGACCAGACCATCGTAGGGTGGGCCTACTGATAGTGAACAGACAGCAAGGAAAGCTATTAGCCCCAGCAAGATTACATGGTTAAATGCCACCCTTCATCTTCGCACCCAAGATGGCTGAAGGACACTAAATAGATGTATTTTTAACCAGGATTTTAAAAAACTCAGATTGAGTCTGACTAAATCAGGTATGAAATTTCATGGTACATGCTCTCTGTGTGTGAAGGCTCAACCACAGGATTTATTATTTGCTTGGGACCAGCAAACAACCAGTTTCTTGTGAGCTAAGTTCGCTCTGGGGGACGATAGGGGGCTATAAGTGCTTCTAAATACAAAGGCCCAAGTCAATCTAATACCTTTTAAGTGAGACGAAACAGTTTGAATTCAGCATGGAGCTTTTAAAGGTAGCAAGTGAAGTGGTATTATGCTTGTCGTGTAAAATCATATGTCGTTTTGTTCTATCATAGTTTACAGACATGTAATAGATGCCATCAGTGCTCCATGTAATCAAAAGATCAGGTTAGGAAGATCAGTGTACGGCTAACCCGTTACTGTTATATACGAACAAATGAGCAGCCACATAGTTTGAGAGTAAGATGACAATGGCAAAAAATCTTGGGGATTCAACGTACCAGGAGTGCATTATTTTATTTGTAAGTAGATCAGACAATGCAGTCCAGGAGTGAATTTAGCACAGACCCCGAGAATCAGGTTCAGGGATGTCGGTACCATATGTTCTTATGCAGAGTGCACTGTCTATGAACATGTGGTCCTATATGTGCGGGTTGTGAAGCCATGTCTCATTGTTACGATGGCAGTACCGTGGGCAAGACCCTAACAGGGTAGGATTGAGGTGAGGTCTGAAACATTTTTTCCAGTGTAACGCTGAATACTTTTCAGCATTATGAGACAAAACAAAGAGCTATCAAAAGGTATTTATTGATGAAATACTCACTTTTCAACAAAACAATTCCATAAAGCACATCAGATGATAACTCTAACTCTGCATTCTCCTCTTCCATGGCAATGAGAACAGCCATCCCAATGTGCAATAAATAACCACAACAAAAAGGGAAAAGAGAAAGAAGACACAGAATAATGGCCTTTGTTTTTAACTTAGCCTCATTGCGTGTCACAATTAACACGGCAAAGGAAAAAAAAAAAAACAACAGAAGAAAAGATGGCAAAACCATTACATTTAAGACAACACTGGAGCGATCTGGCGTTCCCAGTCACCTGTAGAGAGTTGGGGCTGTGAAGGTAATGTGTGACCTGAGAAGACAACAGCAGGCAGCTCTCGGCTGCAGAACTGAACCATCCGAGAAGCGCACATATTGCACATTTCTTTATTATTTAATTTTTTTTGTCTTTTTAACATTTTTTTAAAATAAAATATACTGTCCACATAAACTTTAAGACCTCGTTTCCACAAGAAGCACACATTTATATGTTTGCACAGAGAAAAAAACGACAATGAAAATGAAATAAACATATCACAGCCCTAAAAGGAAGGAATACAATAGACCGCTAATACCATAGAAGAGAACAAAAGAAATGAAATAGACCGTGTACAGGCAAGTACCAGAGAAGGGAGGATGTTGAGGATCTTCAGTTTAGCTTCATATGACCATGAGTTGGGTAGCTGCGGACATTGTAACGCTTGTATAAACTTGTATAGAGGGGTCTCAGAAACTGAAACCTTTAAAACTAAAATGACCCATGAGCGCTTGTGTGTCGGTCACCGGGCCCCGCCGCTGTCTGGAAAGATGTTCTGTGGTTTCTGCTAGCTGTACAGACCGCCAAATTCACTGCAACCCCCCCCGTCAACAGAAACAACAACCACCGAATAGCAGACAGAGTGGATCCGTGTTTCACCAATGGGGCCATGTTTTTATCTGTCTTTATACAGAAGAGCACCAGAAGGAGAGTAGGAGACTGTGGAAACTCAGCTTCCAATAGCACCATGGAACTGTGTGAAAGGGGCCGGCGCTGCACGCTGACTTATTTTTACTTAGCAAGGCCAGTTCCCATTTTTATTGAAAACTTTAATTTTGTCACAAAGTTAATAATCTATAAAACCCCACAAAGGGACGAAGCCAATGCAGTGTTTCCCCCATGGAGGTTCTGTGTGCATTAACTTTGGCAGCGTTTCTATAACGTCCTTGTTAGCTCGCGCTAAGCGCTCTGGGATTATTCCCTCAGTGGACTGTTACACAAAAAAACGAAAAGCAATCTGCTGACTCAGCAGAAATCCCGTAGAGCACCAACCCAGCGCTAGAGGGTAACCCAAAGAAGCCTGAAGGCCAGTCTTGCTACACCCCTGTTTTCGTGAACGGGAACACTTTTGAGGGGAGGAACTTTTTATAGATCTGAGTAAATTTGATACAAGGGAACACACTGCCAACGTCCAAAAAAACAACAACACAAGGAGGGCATTAAACCACACAACAGCATGTGTCCGATTGGGCAAAATAGATCAAATTAAAGTGTCTATCACCATTAACTTTAATACTATAAATAAAAACGTCTACCTACTTATGCAGCTGGATACTTAAGTTTAACCCCGAACTGAAAGGAACAGGAGCAGTTCAATTGCTGAGATGGCCACAAATCCAGCTGCTTAAACTTTTACGCCATCTAGTGCTCATATGCTGCCAATGCGCCGTAATGTTTGGCAGGGGGAAACCACTTCATCATCGTGGAATCGTAGACGTTTAAACCAACTGTTCCCCAGGAACATGCCACATGGTGGTGCCTCCTCAACCAACCTCTGTTCCTCACAGATCCAGGTTTAAGGTTTAATTCATTTCCCCGAGCAAAGACCACACTAACCTGTCAGAGCCATTCCTACACAGGACAGCGGTATATTAAATTTGTCTGTGACAGATTCATATCCATTACAGTGAAGAAAATAAATAGAAATAAACATTGGGCATTTTCTCACAAAAAAGGGGGGGGGGATTTTACAGTTCTTCAGCGTGAATAAGTCATGGCTCTTTCTGAGAAAGTCTGGCAACTCAAAAGTATAAAAGTCGGTGAGAGAATAAATCTTAAAACGAACAGTAAAGATCACAATGTGCAGAAAAGAGGAGACAAAAAACCACAGCATTCCTACATTCCTGCATGTGTAGAGGTCGCAAAATCTACGGGTTTTGCCTATGAACGTCATGTTACTGTTTCACTGTAACATCAAGGCAATGCAGAGGTACAGCTACTTAATACCATTGCATTCAATTGTTTTTCACCAACAGATTTTGATATTTTCAAACCGTTATAAACAATTTTTCATGTTTAGTTCCAGTTCCAAGTAAGCTAATTGAGAAGAGGTAGTCTGAACACAGTCGGTTTAAAAGCAACGACTTCACGTCACTCTTGAGAAAGGCATGTTTTACCAGGAAAACATTTCCTGGGACTTTTTTTGTTTTTAATCCCAGTGATTTTTTCCAGACACTGTTAAGGTGGAATTATTTAAAAAAAAAAATATGAATAGCGGTTTCCATTATAGCTGCAATACAAACACAGACATATGAACAAACACGCTTCCAGATTATTACCATTTAGCATTAAAAGATTCAAGAAAACACTTATATATAAATATAACAGAGCAAATGTGGAACTTACACCGGGTCGCTTAAATTACTTTCACAGTTTTAAGCCGGGGGGATAACTTGAGAAAAAATAATTGCTATAAATTTAATAGCAATAATAGATTAAATAAAATACGCTCTTTTTAAAATCCCTTTTTCCCCACACAGTTCTGAACACATAAAATATGCAATTCACTTTGGTCATCAGAATACCAGTTACAGAAGGGTGTTTAACACCATGTGTGTCGAGGTTAGTGATTTTTATAATTTCATAAAAATGTTTGCATATCGTTATGGTTTTGTAATTTCTGAATTAAAGATAATCTTGGGAAAGCACAAAACTATTTACTGTTTCATAAAACCAATATAAAATAAAATTTGATCTAAAACCGTAACCTGAACTAGGTGTAATAAAACACAGGGAAACTAATTTACCACCTACTCGAATTCATAATTTAATACTTTAAATCCTGCTATATAAGGTATTTTTGCCTCTCCAAAATTGATAATTCAGTATTTACATTCAGACCGCTTGCAAATAGGATTAGAGGACAATATGGTTTAGACGAGGCCTTTGGCACCATTGAGACCAGAGCCTGTAGACGGAAACTGCCCTGCCACGACCCACTGCTTTCTGTAAAAGATGAATCTGGTGCCATACCCGGCCTTTCGTACTGGTGTTACTCATATATGTCACCGACAGCTTTTGCAGCACAGAAAAAGAAAATGGACGGGATGCGACTTAAGACGTTACAATTGCTGTACCTTCGCGCAATGAAAATGACCACTGACATTCAAACATCCGCGCTGGTGCACGGCACAACTGCTCTGAGACCTGCGCACCTCAAAAGGACCAGTCAAAACTTGAGTCGACTCTTGCCCGCCGTCACTGAAACAGCCAGGGCGCATGCAGCCTTGTGCGGTGCGCACCTGGTTACCATGACTCCCGAGCATCAAACGGCAATCTTCATTTGCATTCATGAAGAAAGCTTGATTATGCTGAAATTACGGGAGCGGGGGGCCGTACTGCTATATATTCATCTACCATTTTACTACCTACAAGTATAGGGCCATGTTCTTCTTAGTGAATTTTATGTGCATGTTTAATCCCAAACCATTTTCAGTTTGACCACATTACGTGAAGTCAAATTATAGCACTTTGGGAAACTACTCTCACCGTTAAACTCTTCCAAAACTCTATTTATATACAATATGGTTATATAGATCATAAGTTACTAGTCAAACACAAGAAAAATATCTTCTATTCACATGGACCTGAAATGAATAATAATAAGAAAAATACATCTCAAACAGGTCAAAAATGTTAACATATATAGCTGTTAATACTTTCTGTGCTCCCAAGATGGCAAAAGAAAACGACGCACGAAAAGCTTGTGCACACTGCGTGACCAGTGACCAGGTGATGATCGATCATTTTCCATCTGGGAATGCAGAGTTGGGCCTGTGGGCGGAGGACTGTCCGTGAGGCGCAGTGAGACAAAGGGCTGTACGAGTCCACCTCGTCTCCTTCGTGTGTAAACATCGCAAGCCGGTACAAACAAATAAATATCGGCTTGGTCTGAATTTTCGCCATTCCTGGCTGCTGGGCCTGCTGGCAGACGTTACCATGACTCCCGTGACGCGCGCCCATCCACGCACTCGGTGCGGGATGGTGGAGAAAGGGGCATGGGTGTGCATGCGAGTCTCTGCATAATCATGGGCCCCTGGTCCAACAGGGGTGCTCCGCTCGTCCTACAGCAGGTCCATTTTGGGTCTGTAGTGCAGGAGCAGTGGGGATTTCTGCAACAGCCACAGAAACACGGCAGGTCAAAACAACAGGGGCTGTTCTGGTATAAGAGTAGGTCCAGACAGAACTTCCTCAGCTTCAGTCTACGCCTTTTCTACAGTTTAACTCACAAGGCACAGATTCACTTAGCTAAAAAGTTGAGCCGTCCTCATCTCTTTCTATAATTTATGTTCTTTCTTTCTTCTTCTCAAGCTCTGAAATAAATTACCTTAAATCTCCATCTTGTCACGACTACAAATTTCAGCGTGTGGTCCTTGCCCAATATCTCTTCATTGCATAAAATGTCAAGCTGAAAAAAGAGCACAAAGCAAGACTCACATCAGTGCCCAAAAACGTCCTCTTGCATCTCTCTTACTTTCTCGCTCTCATCTTCCTGCATCATACATCAAATCTATGGGCAATGAATGACCATTTAATAGGAAGATAGATGGGCAAAAAAATAATTATAATGAAAGATGTTAATTAGTAAAGTAATATGAATATGTATCTGAAAGGAAGGATTGTGAAGAGGTGAGATTTAGGGACAGAATGCGAGGGAGAGCGAAAGGGGTGCTACCTCGTTGAAGGACGTCAGGTTGAGTTTTTTGGCAATGAACTTCTTGAGGTGCAGGACGGTGGCCTGGGCAGAGCAGCGGATCCACTTGCGTTTCAGACCCCGGAGCTTGCTGCTATTGCACTCCAGGCAGATGCTTACCTGTGGGTCAGAAACCCGGTACATCCAACATTTTGGGTTCAAGGCCATGAAACTTCCAGAGAATTATGTGGCAGAGCACAGGACTGAAATATGGGTATATTCATTAACAAAGTTTTTTAAACAATTACTGCCTCTCACTTAGTGTCATTCACGCTTTTGCTACAGCATGTGTGCAGCGTCCTGATGAAGGTAGTGGTGAGTAGCGCTGTTCTGTTTGTTAGAGGACACGGCGAGTCTAAGCCAAGGGGATAACTATCATCAGAAGGCCTAGGGCTGTTACCCTGGGCAACGTACGTGCGCGTCCAACCACGATGAATGACTACATCAGTAATGGAAGACGGCCACATTCAGACAAGAATAGTAATGTCTTCGTTACATGCGGATAACCTTTTACAGTTATCTTTAAAATTGTATCCTAAAAATACATTTCTTTTAAACGAGGGAACTATAAACACTACAACTGCGGACAGAACAGTGTATGTCATCCTGTTCTCCACAGGGCAGACTACGGACATCCAACAGATATGTTCCAAACTACAGACTTGTTCCACATCTAATGTGTCGGACAGACAACACTCTGAACAAAATGCAGTTTGCGTGACTGTTCAATGGCCAGCATGTGGAAAGTTGCCCCTCTTGGGATGCCCTGATACCGGGATGCCCTGAGAAGCCCTAATGCTGAAAGAACTGCAAAAGAGGAGCGCTTGCTGGGTACCTGCTCGTCACTCCTGTGGTAGTCGTCCTGCTCCTCCTGCTTCTCCTCGGCAGCCTCCTTTGTGGTCTTCACTTCCGGCTCAACATCACCTGAGGTTGTCGAAGATGGGCAAACACGTCAGGTGTCATCCTCTGACAAAATGTTATCGGCCTTTTCACTATTTTCACAATAACACTGTTATGTGTTATGTGTCCTCTGATGTGCAATGTGTATGAGGAATACAAAATTGTCTCAGTAATAAACAGGCAGGGGAGAGCTGAGGGAGAACAGGGGAGAACAGGCGAAGAGGCCTGGGAGAGCAGGGGGAGAACAGGGGAGAGTAGAGGGAGAGCATGG
Organism: Hiodon tergisus; assembly: GCA_025775045.1. Classification (NCBI taxonomy): domain Eukaryota; kingdom Metazoa; phylum Chordata; class Actinopteri; order Hiodontiformes; family Hiodontidae; genus Hiodon; species Hiodon tergisus. The sequence continues at coordinate 15,337 of JAOVYW010015216.1, read as the reverse complement.
GGAGCTGGCAGGAAAAGGCCTGGGAAAGCGGCAGTCAGAAAGCAGAGAGACTAGCAGCGGGCGCATAGGTACCATTGCGCTGCCCGTCAAGGTGCATCTTCATGCCACAGAGCTCCCCCTTGGCATCTCCGGGCACCTCCATCCCTAGCTTCTGGTAGAAGTCACGCTGCATATTCATCTCGGCTGTGGAGGAATGCCAGCTTCAGAAAACAAGTCTTGAAACTTTAACATCTTGCAACTAAACAAAATGAGTTATGGCTGCATTTCATACAGGGCCACCTATGTTTGTCACTCTGTTCTCCTATCCCTCAACTCATAGTAAAAGCTTGGCATGTGTCCAACATAAGACAAATGTCTTGAGATGTGTATGAAAGTGAAAGTGAAATCTACTGTAATATACAGAATTGAATAAAATGGCTGTGATTTAATAATGACATCCGTGGCCACCTCTCAGTGGATACTATTAGGTTGCTGGATGAGATCTTATTTAAACCATGTATGATGTTCAGAAATTAGACAGGAGGCCGCATAAAAAATGCCATGGCTTCTGAGTTGACACTGACCGTCTTGGAGCCCCGGTACCAGTTTGTAGACGATGTCTTGCATTGTCCGGTCATGGCTAAAATGGCAAACAAAAACAACATGAGGCATTGTGCAGAGCCTTGAGATCCTTTAACACAAATCCCTAAGTGCTCTCAACGTAACACGCCGCAAACCACGGGTAGGGTCAAACAAAACTTAAGTGTCTCATTCCTTTAATAAATAACATCCTGTGATTTGGACCTGCTCATCAATCTGATTCTTAACCACTGTTCCACTTACTGCCACCAGAAGGAACACCAGTTTATTTCAGAAAACCCTGTAATCCATAGCAATGGTTCATCACATAATCAAAGAAGAGCAGTTTTACAGCACTGATGTCTTAAGGGTCTTTAGTCTTAAGTCTGAGACCTGCGTTGTATCACAGAGAAGTCACTTCAGGATGATTAGTCAGCACAGGGCTTCACCCCACCGTGGATCAGGTAGGTCTGAGGAAAGTGACACCAGCTCCCTCCACTTCCTCATTCCCATCACCATGTGCTTCGGCACCAGTTGGCAGGTGTGCGCTTCTGCAAACAAGTCCACCCCCTGGCCCCATCGCCAGCGCCCCCCACTCACTGACCCGATGTACTGCAGCGGGTGGCTCTGGTGGATCACAATTCGGCAGGTGGGGCAGGTGTTGTTCTCCTCCAGGTACTTCACTAGGCAGCTCCTGCAGACTGCATAGATAGAAGGGAGAGGGGTGCATTACTTCCCACTGGTCAAGTTTCACTCTCCTACTGGCTTCAGTGGAACCTCCCATTAACGCACAGGTTGTGTTTTTACAGCACTTCGGACAGCTTGTGTCGTATGTCAGGGGTGGGCAGTCCTGGCCAGCAAGGGGCCCATGGTCTTCAGGTTTTTCTTCTACCTCGCCTCTTAACTCTTTAACTGAACCATATTCTAACTGAGAGGCAGAAGCAGAACCATTGGCCCCGGAGGAACAGGATCGCCCACCCCGGTTGCGGATGCTATATCTGTGCCTTTTAATTTTTCTGTCTATTTTCTTGCCTCTAGTGCCACACGTATAGTGTAATGACAGCCCTCTCAGCTGCTCTGGATGCCAGTGCCTGATGAGATAATATATGTATGTATAAGTACAAATGCAGTAGGTGGGTGTGGGTAGAGAGGCGACTCCTCTTCACAATGTACTGCTGTGTTGGAAAGCAGAACCAAGCTGTATTACACAAGCGTGGGCCACGTGAGAATGCGAAGTAGATCTACAGGAAGGATTTCTGCATAAGTCTCTTGACATCTCTCCATCCAAGACTACAGCTCCATCTACTGCCGATCATACAACTGTAGTGGCAGCCCTTTAAATCGTGTCCCAGAAAATGAATGACACTGACATGAAACAAGGCCAGTAGATGTCCAAGAAAATGTGTGACAAAAAAGACTCAATAATACACAAGCATTGTTGAAAAGTAACCGCAGATCTGAGATCAGGCTTAGGGCAATACTAGTCCTTGAGGAAACTGCACTAATTGCGTTATTCTACTATTGAGGCTGATGGCTTTTTATAGACAGAAGGAAAACCTTCTGGAAGGGGGTCCAGTAGGGAACCTCGGGCTCATGGTATTTTCTAACAAGAACAGGGTTTTGATGTTTTGTGTCTCAACCGAAGTTTGGACCATTCACACGCTGTACTCACAGGTGTGAAGACACTCAGTGACGGTGGTGGCGTCGATCAGGTAGCCCTCACACAGACGACAGGTGATGTGGGCGTTGATGTCCCAAAGCTTGATCTTCCTGGTCAGCATCTCGGGGTTCTTGCCAGACACAGAAAAGAAAACGACACACTGAACATCTTGTTGGCAGTCAGCAAAGCCCCCCAATTGGTTGTTCGTTTGATTGATACCCTGTTCCACTACTAAAAAAAGAGGGTTCATACTGGGGACAATTTCATCGAACACTGAGATATCTTGACTGAAATTCTTAATATAAAAATGTTAGGTAATTTTAAATTTTTTAATTTAAATGGTAAAAACATAAATTACACTGGGTCATACACACTGTACCCAACAAGCCTTCCCTTGGGTACTTCTGCCTAGGCAGTTAGGGGAACCTTTGTGCTCAAGGTATTAAATTAACAGACATATTCTTTACAAAGGGGTGAGTCGCGAGGCAGGCAGAGATGTTAGAGTAACAATAGCATTGGCAGGTGGGAGAGGAGAGGCTCACCCCTAGAGCTGCCATATGCACGTCCTTGTACGGGTCCTTGTCCCAGGCTACCCCTTCTTTTCCAGCAGGCGTGTAGCGCTGTTAGCTCAGCATCCTGGGAGCCTGTGTCATGCGACTGAAAGTGAGCAGAAAAAATTAGCCAGAAAGCAGGCAACACTAAATTTAGGTCACATGAAACTTCCATGTACTGGATTTAAAAAAAGGGCATTTTATGAAAACACAAACGCTGCATTGATTCAACACAATACAGCAATGTTTAATGAAATCCAGGTGGAGAGGCTAAAATTAAAAAAAAAAAAAAATTCTAAAGTTCTGTTGCCATGTCAACATGACGTTGCTTGGTAGGACCTCACATCGCCCTTTTCCATCTCCTTCTACAACAACGGTAAACAAATATGTACAAGCTGTAGCTTTTCAGACTACTCTATGTCTGCATTTGAATCTTCTGTAGAGTAAAAAGCCCTGTTCTTGTTAGAAAATGCCTTGATCGTTATTTCTGAGCACGGGAGGATAACAGGACCGGGGAAAAGGAAGGAGAGAGATTAGGGAGACGTGGTCAGCAGCACCATCTATGTTGAGTTAGAAAACACCCCCACCACCAAGGTTTGTGTTGGGTTGGGTGGGGTGGGGCGTGCTGGTGCAATTTAATGAGTATAAATTGTTGCAAACTGGAGGCTATGAAAGGCACCTCAGAAAGTGACTTGCCAAACACTTAAAAAATGTCCTATAGTGATGCTCCACAAGAGATAACCACGATATGCACGCTAATAGGATATCATAATGGACAACCACAATATGCTTGTTAATAGGATATCATTATGGACAACCACGATATGCTCGCTAAAAGGATATCATTATGTACAACCACGATATGCTTGTTAAAAGGATATCATTATGTACAACCACGATATGGTTGCTAATAGGATATCATTATGTACAACCACGATATGCTTGTTAAAAGGATATCATTATGTACAACCACGATATGGTTGTTAATAGGATATCATTATGGACAACCACGATATGCTCGCTAAAAGGATATCATTATGTACAACCACGATATGCTTGTTAAAAGGATATCATTATGTACAACCACGATATGGTTGCTAATAGGATATCATTATGTACAACCACGATATGCTCTCTAATAGGAAATCATTATGGACAACCACGATATGCTCACTAATAGGAATTCCTTATATTCACAGTGTTTTGTGAAATATGCATTGTAACTGTTGAGAAACTGAGAGCCAAGTCAGAGAGTCACATCTTTCTGTCCACGTTCAGTCCTGCTGGGCACAATCACTAAAGGAGATATTAGATAAAGCACAAACTAGAAGTCACTTGCCCTTACAAAACCATCTGAGTGGTGTCCCCTTCCTAAGATCCGATTTCTGTAAGCCCCCTTTTAAATTAGTTCACACGACACCTACACAGGGTTGAGCAGCCGTAACCTGCTTACGGGACATACGCGTCCCACACAATCCCTGACTGATTGTGGCCTCCCAGAGCCAGCAGGAGGACATTCAGTATATAAGGATGGAGCTGGACAATGACTGTCCCACCCCTTTGAAACTATACTGTATTAAGTGGGGGGACCAGCTGTCTTCACAGTCTCTGCTTTCTAGAGAAACACTGAGGACCACGAAAACATATGCCCACATGTGCACACTATACGCACAGAAACAGAAAGTCCAGCAATTCATACAGTTAACCATTTACTTTACTTCAGCATGTTGGATTGAGGACTCTTAAGTCCAAATCATTTAAACCTACACCAATTCCTCTCCATAAAGCAGACCTTGTTGAGGTTTTTCCCCTCAAGCAAAGCAGGCACAAGTAAAAAATGATTTTCTGGGTCATTGGAGCCACACCGAGTAGCAGGGGTTCAAACGAGAATGGGAGTTGGCAAAAACACTTTACACTGCTGACAACCAGATACTTGCTCCTCCGGATAGACTGCATACTCAGAGAAGAAGAGGCTAACCGCTCTCCACCTTTCAGGTACCCTCTTACAGGTCTTCTCAGCTCCCTTAAAACCTGTCAGGGGTCTATCCAGGAGTCCATGTCTGATAAAGCAGGCAACCAGTGACCGGAGGAACACAGTAAGGAGATGAGTGACCAGATGACCTTATTGAGTACAGTTATATTTCGTTTGGATTTTATGCAAAATAAAAATACAGAACAGGGGCAAGCGCCTGGGCTGAATTAAACCACCAAACCAGCGCAGCAAACACTTTCTGAGCCAGGCTGGTGACTTACAGGTGTTGGACAGCACACCATTCTTCCGACCACGGCTGCCTCTTCCTCATAAGGTCACAAAGACCGGCCGAGTCAGAGAAGCCAGACTAAAAGACTAAACCACCAGAGCGCGGCAGCGTGTGAGTCCGTGGTGTTACTCTGACGCTCAAAACCACCAGGGACCTGAAGACCACTCGAGACTCACTAACCATCCAAATGAATCCAATTAGGCACTCGATTGTTGATTACATGCTTAGACACAATGACAGGCGGAACAAGTAGAGTTAGTGAAATAGGGTTGACTAAAATCCATTGTCAGAATCACGAGTTGGGCATATATGGCAAATGAAATTCTCAAGTTCATGGGCTTGAATGTGCAAGTAAGTCGAGGGTGGGGGAGGGGGGACCCACCAAACGGCGTCAATGGGAGGCGAACACTCGTCTTTATCTTACCCCTGTGCCACACCCACTTTGTGCCTGCCAAACGTCATACACCACCAGCTACATAACTGGCCATGGAAAAGGAAGACAATGGCTGGCTGTCAAATTACATCCCAGATAACAGCTTCAAGCAGAGGGATGCCTATGAATTGATGAGTGAAAGATGAGGTACCACAGTTTAGTTTTTTTTCCCCAGTTTATTTTCCTTTAATCAACCTGTTGATCAAAAATAAGTTAATTTTAAAATAAGCGAAAGCCATCAATACATAAAATTAAAAAGAATATTTTTGTGAGAAGAGTATAGCCAAATATAAGTCTAATCAAAAGGAAAAGCATTCATTCCAAAAAAAGTTAATTGTTACCAACTGTAAATTCACATATAATTTATCATTTATGTTTATATTATACAAATGATGCATTTGAAGCAGCAATGTTTTCTCACCCAGAGCTGATGTTTGTACCCCTTTTTCCCCCACAACAGCTATAGTTATTTTTTTACTAAGCACTACACCACCTGATGGCCAAGCAGGGGTGTGGCGTCTTGGGGATATGGAGCTGTGGCTGTCTGACACACTGTTAGGGCTGAGTAATCTGGACAGAGGACAGTGCTGTTATCTTGCCCATAGCTGGCTTGACCCGCCAGAAAAAGGACTTCCCAGCCAAATGTTTTTGGCAGCTATGCTCATTTCTGTGCGTGATGTCTCCCATTTTCTCTGCTTTAAAAAATGTGCTGTGAGCAATTCTGTGCAGAACAGCATTGGTCCCGGGGGGCGGGGGAGATGTGAGGCTTACATTACGCCTCTAACACCGGATGTACAGGTCTATGGATAACCTTTCCCTCGGTACCCAAAGGATGCAAAGGTCTCAGGTCTAGCTCTGAGGATGAAAGGGACACTGAAACTGGTACAGCGGCTCCTGAGCCTAACTCCCAAAGGCTGCTGTTGCTGACCGGCCCAGCCACTAACGGCTATCTAAAACTAGACTGACTGACGGTCATTTCCAGGAATACATGATATCTTTGTGCATTTTTGGGGCCCTGCCTGACAAGGTCATATTGGTTATTGTTTGGGTGTTGCACGGACTAGGTGGGTAGTTGTCTGATGCAGGGAAATATTGCAAAATGTTTAGCAACAATTTTAAGACACACTGATTGCATTTGTGCAGGCCAGGAGATGATCCCGACTCCAATCTTCTGACCAGGGTTGTGTGAACCAACTTTTACCATTAGTGGCTAGGTATACTACCAACCCACCAAAGTAAGTCCCTCACACTACTCCATCTATTACAGCTGACGGTCAACCCGTTCACCTTCATACGAGGGAAATGCATCTTCAAACCACCCTCCGCACATCAATGAGTGAGAAAGGTCAACGTGAATAAAGTTCTTGCTTTAGGGATGTCCCGCCAATCATTCCTCATCTGGCACTGGTGTTCAGTGCTGACAGAAGAAACAGCTTACAGTTATTTTTTTACGAAGCACTACACCACCTGATGGCCAAGCAAGGCTATGTTGTCCTGGGGATATGGAGCAGTGGCTATGTCTATTTAGGTTTCTTAAACTCTCTGAGCAAAGCTATCCATACACTGGCCACCAAAACTTCTTGTGCAGCAGTGGCTGTCTGACACACTGTTAGGGCTGAGTAATCTGGACAGAGGACAGTGCTGTTCCCTCGCCCATAGCTGCCTTGACCAGCACAGAAAAAGGACTTCCCAGCCAAATGTTTTTGCCAACTATGCTAATTTCTGTGCGTGATTTCTCCCATTTTCTCTGCTTGTTTAAAAAATGTGCTGTATGCAATTCTGTGCAAAACAGTATTGGTCCCGAGGGGGGGCCTCACATTACGCCTCTGACACCGGATGTACAGGTCCATGGATAACCTTTTCTCTCAGTACCCAAAGGATGCAAAGGTCTCAGGTCTAGCTCTGAGGATGAAAGGGAGACTGAAACTGGTACAGCGGCGCCTGAGCCTAACTCCCAAAGGCTGCTGCTGCTGGCCAGCCCCGCCACTAACAGCTGTCTAACCAGGCTGACTGACGGCCACTTCCAGGAATACATTGCATCTTAGTCTGACAAGGTCATATTGGTTAGTTTGGGTGTTGCACAGACTAGGTGGATAGCTGTCTGATGCCAGGAAATATTGCAAAATGCTAATATGTTTAGTAACAATTTTAAGACACACTGATTGCATTCGTGCAGGCCAGGAGATGATCCCGACTTCAATCTTCTGACCAGGGTTGCGTGAACCAAATTTTACCATTAGGGGTACCAACCCACCAAAAGCAAGTCCCTCACACTACTCCATCTATTACAGCTTACGTTCAACCCGTTCACCTTCATACAATGGAAAATAATCTTCAAACCACCCTCCACACATCAATGAGTCAGAAAGGTCAATGGGAATAAAGTGCTCGCTTTAGGGATGTGCCGCCAATCATTCCTCATGTGGCATTGGTGTTCAGCACCGACAGAAGAAACAGCTCACAGTTAAATTTACAGCCGTCATGTTGTAAGGGGACACACACAAACGCCCACACACACAAAGCTCAATTGTTTGAATACAGCTGAACATAAGCTAACATTCAGCTATATGTACACAAGGCAATACATAAGATAAATGGTGATAGTGGGAGTCGTGCTCTCTCCAATAAGAGCCACTGTATTGGCCAATTATTTACAACAACAGAAATGCTTCAACATAATCCATTTTACCTAGTCATTTTACTTTTACTACCATACATCTAAAGCACCACTGAAAATGTGATGCCCTCTACCCCTATGGAGGCATGTATACATTATGATTACTGAAACAAAAAGCCTGGACAATTTTCCTGGTCACTTCCACCTTTCAAATCAAGCCTTAGGTGGCTTCATACCAAGCTGAACAAATCACTCACCCATCCTCACTTTATCAATATGGAATGCAGAAGCTCTGAGCAAAATTTAAAGCAAGAAATTAATCAGCTATGAGAAGAAGACATCATCCTTTACTCATTAAAAGGAATCAAAGAGCACACATCCTTCATAAAGTTTAAATTGGAGAATCGCTGGCTATAGCAGAGGGAGGCGCACTTCTGAGTGAAGTGTGGAAAAATGGGCTTTTCTGATCTGCTTTTTCACTGGCTGACATTTCTTAAACACTCTCTGAGCAAAGCTATCCAGAAACTGGCCGCCAAAACTAACGTTACATGGAATACGATCGGCAGTGAGTTAATTAGGCCAAGACAGGAGTGGAAGCAGCACCTCTGGTTCTGATATTATCCAGTTCCACTGATAATACAAAGGAAAACATCAATCCTGATATTGTCCTCATTCAGAAAAATTCTTCAGGACCATTTTCTGGCAACTTGAGTTAGGGAGTGGACTACGACGGATTTAGGGTGGTATGAAAATAAACAATGTTAATGGCAATGGTAGATTTAAATGAACACTTTTGGAGGCCATCCTAAGGCGACCCAGTTCTCCTCCATTGAAATCTCTGCAAGTGGGTGAGCCCAGCTTGCTGGGCAGGAAACAGGAAACAGGAAACAGAAATGAGGGAGAGACACACATCCCTGCATAATTCTTCAGTTCTGTCTGTGCTCTGACCCCAGTACGGGACGACCAGTCACACGCGCGTCTCACCATTTGTTACCATCGGGGGAATCACTGTGTAATTACTGTGTAATTCAGGCTCAAAGCTAATGCATAGACAACTTTTCTTACAGTGAGCATATACAATATAAACAATGGAGACAAACCTAGATTTTTGGAATTATGATAAATCGCATTGTGAGAACTATAAATATAATATAAATAAACGGTGGGGTGCTCTTGACAATTACAATTATTTATTTACATTTATTACACAAATTTTATAGCATTTAGCTATGTTCCACTAACGTTCGATTAAACTGTGCATTTTCTGATCTTTGGAGCACAGGGCATACCTTTAAAGCTTCTACTAATTAATCCTTCTAGTTACAGTGGCCCTGTGTCCAATTGCTACACATAATTTTTTTTCCTAATTTTAAGGAGTCATAATCCTAAATATTAAAACTTACCCTTTCCATTGCAGGCATCATCTTTGTACTGTCCAGTTAAATGTAAGCTGCTGCATAAACTAGTACAGGCTGTACAACCCATCATAAATAGGGCATGTGCAAATAAAATCTACATGTAGCCCACGTGAACTGAAACACCGGGCCCCTGACTGGGAATCGAACACTTCACCACTTCACCCCGGCACATGAGGCACAACCCACCCCCACATAAAGAGAGAAACGATTCCCTCAATAAGCTAGAGAGTCCTAGCTCCAAGCTCAGGGAACCAATCAAACTTGTGTCTCGGCTCATGTCTTCAATGAGCTCCGCTACACTGGATGTCACCTGAATTCAGTGATGGTGAGACCAGCTTCTCTATAGGTGCACATATCCTGGAAGAGAGCATGATACATAAACAACCTTTATGCCAGTTACGAGGCTTAAATCTAAACTTGAACACATCTTCAACACCAACAACCTACTTTATTTTGAACGCCTGTATAATTCATAGTGGCATATATTAGTATAGATTTTGTTCACATAGATTCTATGGGCCTCTATCAGTAGCACAGAATCTTACATGTGGTGACCGGTAGTAGACTTCACACCACAATGTTCTTATATGAGCACGTAAGCTGGGTTTCATAGAGTCTGCCTGCCAATATATGTGTGTAGAGGTGGAAAAGTTGTCAAGTTGTCAATGTCATGACAGTGCCTCCATAACTATGGCGTTTTCAGAGAAAGGTTTGGATGTCCTTCCAAGCATGAAAACCTCTCAGGGGTGGTGAATAAATATTGCGTCAGATTGTCCAAAACACAACTTGTTTCTTCAAAGTGGGATTAATTATAGAAGCTGTAGCAGTAACCTCCTACGTTTCTCAAATTACTTGAAATCCCTTTATTTTATTTTATTTTTAGCTAGATCAATAATTCACATGGATGGATGCATGCCAATTTAAGTGTGTCTAAATTAGACCGATCTTGTTATTCATATTGAAATGCAGAACAGATCCAGGTTCAAGTTCAGGACTTTTCCAACTATACATTTCAACAAGAACACTTTTCTAGGTCTCCCTGGACCATGTTGTACTGCCTAGTTAAACTTAAAGGGTGAGATTAATCTTCCTAAACAGCTGACAACAGTGTTTGACTGCCCATCAACAGAATAACGTTTTTCTACTTTGCATTTCATTGCCCTTCTACTCTACTAGGTAGAGACGGACACGCTGTTAACAAATTGTCTATAGCGCAGACAAGGTAAAACGATAAGGGTTAAGTAGAAGCACCTCAGTTTGATGGCCCCAAAAACTTAACTTTCACGTCACCTTTTAACTTTTTCTGGGAAACACAGAACTGTAAATAATAGCAAATGTAGGCCCTTGTGGTGGGAAGGATGAGGCAAGCCGTAGCCATTGAGCCAATTCAAAGCAGGCTCGCATATCTCAAAACTTTGTTTTGCCTTTTACAAACAGCTGAATGAGTTATTCAAAGAGAGAGTGCTACAGTCAATTTCAGTATTTGCATTATCCAATACGGTTCTCCACCAGATACCTGGATCTGTGAGAGCTGACCGAGGCATTTCAGGTAGAGGGCACAAACTTTTCTTATTAATATCATTATTGTTATAACGACAATAGGCATCCTTGTATAAGAATCTTGTTAACCTCTATGTGATTCAAAGTGTTTGCAATTGATGATCAATAATAAACTACAATAATAATAAATCAGACACGACAAACATCAAATATGTTGTCTCCGGTTTTCGAGTTCTATGCGACATCATCCCCAAAGTTACATTAATGCAGTTCTCTGCCAATTCGACTTCCTGCAGTAACACATAAGAATGCATAGATATTTGAGAGCCTGTGATGGTTCAGAGCAACGGACTCATCTAACTGAAATGCATAAAATTACATCAAATAATTAAGGAAACATATACATTTGCAAAATTAAATTTCAGTCCTAAAGCATCGTATCTGTCAAACCACAACCCTTATATTTATGACGTTTCTCGGCAGGTCATTAAAATACTCGCATCTTACTAATGAACTAAAAGGATACCGCTAGTTTCCACCTGCGGCATGTGAATACCTTGCAGGACTCGTCGAACAGTCCCGTAACCGAGTCCTTTTCGCCCCCACTGATCTGTATGTGATCCACAAATGTTCATTTTTACTGTCAATGCATCGTGTCGCTGCAGCTACACCCCCAAATCAGCCCCCCAAACTTTCAAAGCCAGAGTGATTTAATGGTGGATCGCGAATGCAGTGAGCATTCCAAGCTAAGGAAAATCGGGGTCCACCGTGTGGAAAGGCACCATATAGCCACGCTTAGGCTACAGTCCAGCGTTGCGAAACTGTGGGGACACTATCGCCACGCGTTCCATAATGTCTCCAAAAATGTACTTTTAAGTGGGAAAAAGATGACCCGGGTCTATAATCGTAGGGCCCGGCGTCGCCATACACATAGCACAGAACACGGACAGCATGCACACAGAACCAAAGGGGGGGTGGACGAGAGCTGCACAAATTTTTTTAAATGACCTAACATGACTAAGAATCCCCGCTCTGGCAGACAAGCAACAGTCTTACATGATAATCGGTGCGATACCTTTTACTTAACGCAACTGACCTGTTTGGAAGCAAAAGCGCCGCTGGACGTTGGGTTGAATCCGAGTTAAATCCACTTTCAGTTAAACAAAGAGGCGAGAATGTCCGGGCAGTTCCGAAACAGGCCGAGCGCCCGATCCGTATCTGGTGAGCATGCGCTCAATGTACGGAAAGGAGAGGGCAGATTAGTAAGGAGGAGGGGTGTAGAAAAAAGAAAAAGAAAAAGGTCGGAAATAATGTATTAGCATTTACAGACAGTTTTGTAAAAATTGTAACAATACGAGCAAGTACAATAATGATGTTTATACTGACAAACAAAATAGGATTCCAGGTTACTTTAAATTATCTTATGTAGGCCTATGTAAATTATTATTGTATGATATATTGTAATATATGTATCACACTGTATTTTAAAGAAAATTGAATACAGCATTAATACAGTAATATTGTCATTTTCCTTTTCCAATTCAGAATAGCAGGCACCGACATAGTGTCGAATTCAGTTCCCCAGATTCAGAAATGTTTACCCTGCTGATTGTGCGCATGTGCGATCATCTCTCACGTTACAATCACCTCGGGCTAGCTGGTACTCATCTGAAAACACTTTCACAGCACCGTTTCAGCTATGGGCGAGACTACACTGCAGAGTACACTAAACCGCAAAACTTTTGGAAAGCATTTTTGTCTTTACAAATTAAACGTTATTAGCGTGTCACATTTAAAACACAAACTAAGTAATTATATAGAAAACGCAGTGTTTATTAATGGAAATATATACATTCTGACTGTTGAGTTGTGATTTATTTCAATATCATTACTATATTTATATATCCACAGTACTGTGCAAAAGTCTTAGGCACCCTAGCTTTTTAAATTGTTTGTCTTTTGCATTAGTGTGTCAGTAGAAAAAACAGTGTACCTAATAGAATTGATGCAGTTTTAAAGGCAAAGGGTGGTCACAACAAATATGTTTTTGTTTTGTTTTTTTGGCGTCTGTTTAATTTTTAATTTAATTTTTTTGTTTATAGTCCTTAGTATATACTTAGTATAGTATTAATTTTAATTTATTTTTTTTAGAAACTTTGCATTTCATTATTTTTGCATCTTCACTTTACAGATTTTATTTTACAGGTGCCTAAGACTTTTGCACAGTACTATATATATATATATATAGCTGTGCAAAATAATGAAATATAAAGTACGTTGTATAAGTATATGTATGTATATGCTTCGTATATGCTTATATATAACGTAGTATATGTTCCTAGTACTAGACAATGTTTTACTTTCCCAGATTATTTTTGTTCATATTATTTTGTAGAAGAGGACTAAAGGCCAGCAGGCAATAAATATAATAATGTATTATCCACAATGCGATAGAATTCAGGTGTGTGTGTGTGTGTGTGTGTGTGTGTGTGTGTGTGCGCGCGCACAGGTTTTTGTTCAGAAACAATAATATAATAACAAAACATCTTTTTCGTGTGTTTTAACGAGTTAAAGTGGGTGATGGTAACAAGTTGGTGTAGGCACAGTAGCGAATAGCCTTCCTTCACACATCGCAGTTTGCCAGCTTTTCATTTACCGCAGTAAAATAATTCCACGCAAGGCTGCTCTTACTTTCAGCCATCATGACATCTCTCACTCACGTGCAGCCCAAAGTGTCTGCTCTGCTGATTGGCTTGCGCTTGCTTGCGAGTGATGGCAGAACAACAAAACTAAGAAGGGGAGGGGGAGCAACGTGTGACGAGTACCTGTAAGTAACTGGAAAGTTCAACAGGGAGTGTCGGTATATTGAAATCGCACCTTCTTCCCCCTGGGTGTTCCCCGAGAAAGAAACGTGCCTAACCCTAACCCTAACCCTCACCAACCAGAAACACTGGTTTGTCTGACCTTTGCAGATCTTTCATTTAAACTCACGGAAATATTCAAGCCTGAGGGTGCTTTCCTCTCACACGGTTATTTATGGCATCTTGTGACGAATACTTCCAAATGCGTAACAGCCTTTTCTGTGCTCATTTGCTATATGCTGTAATCATTTTGTGCTCTGTTTTTATTTATGTAGCATTCAGTAATTTGTAGTGTTTATATTGCATGTACTGATATATGCCTCGTCCATTGGACACGGTTTAGTTCTTCAGCAAACGAGTTTAGATTAAACAGAAGCGCGATGATTATAGTTTTCTGATTTTGCGGTTCCGAGGACCCCGGAAAGATGATCTGGGAATCCGCAAAGTTCAAATAGAGATTTATAGAGCATGGTCCAATTAATTGGGTGTTTGGTGAATTGCATCCGTACCTCCATAGTTTACTAATATTGATTTTTAACTCTTAAATTTAGGCCAAGATACACACACAGTTAAAATCTGATATGTGTCGTCGGCACTGAAGTACATGTGAAGTACAGCACTGAACTGCCAAAAAAAGGGTTACCTTAATAACACTGACAGAATACGTCGCGTGTACATATATAGACAATACTTCTACAGACTATACTTATACCTATTTCAACACTTACCCTCATCCATTAGAATTAAATTATATTCTGAAACGGGGCAATTATTTCGGATTTATACGAAGGGTAAGGGATGTTATAACGAATCCCCGTGCTGTTACTTATATGGCTGGTCGTCATAACCTTTTCTACGAAAAATATTTTTAAATTATAGATGGAATGTCCCCCGACGCATGCACGATCAAAGTTTTAAACCATGACGGTAGCATGCTGCAGCACACCCATTTGCTCATTACTCAACCCAGGGAGTTTTTGAACTTGTCATTGCCTTATTTACGAACTTGTTATTGCCTGCATATATAATTTAGATTTTTTTTTTAGTGAAGGTCATATAGTTTCACTAGGGGCAGCCGCGGATAATATGTAATGGATTTTTTCCCTTTTTTTTCTAAACAATAATGAAATACAAGCAACAGATAAAAACGATAAATGTCACAAAACGATTAGAAACAATAAACATGGACTCACAAAATTGCAACACGGGTTTGCTATATGAGGAAATGCAAATCTAAAGAACGTCCGATTTTACATTCTGGGGAAACTAATTTTTTAAAAAGCACTTAAATATGAATGCAAAAAATATTAAATATAAAAAGCGTAAATACATCAAGAATTCCTCCTTTATTATTTTATTATTTTTGATAGAGCAACTTTGCTCTGGACTTTCAGTTTAGCGTCTTTATCCGGCTACCACCCCAGTGTTCTCGTTTTGTCAAGCTAAAGAAAAATAAGATTATAGGACAGTTAAACTGC
>JAOVYW010015181.1:0-19253 GCA_025775045.1 Hiodon tergisus | reverse complement strand
GCC
The DNA here is from genome assembly GCA_025775045.1 of Hiodon tergisus. Lineage (NCBI taxonomy): Eukaryota > Metazoa > Chordata > Actinopteri > Hiodontiformes > Hiodontidae > Hiodon > Hiodon tergisus. The sequence goes on along the minus strand of JAOVYW010015181.1, from coordinate 19,250 downwards.
TGTGAATTTGAAACGGTAACCTTTCAGTTACATGCCTGTGAATTTGAAACGGTAACCTTTCAGTTACATGCCTGTGAATTTGAAACAGTAACCTTTCAGTTACAAGCCTGTGAATTTGACCGCCTCACCACCTGCTGCCCTTCCTCTTCGATCATTGCTTAAAAATCGTGACCAGTGTGTTTAGTGGTACTTCACTGCATTTTATTTAGAGGCAGATATGTTTATCATAAAGGACCCCTGAAACAATACCTCAGGGTCAACTTTAAAGAAGGGCACTGCTATTTCACTAGGTAGCCGTTGCTTGGACAGAGGTCTGCTACAAAACTAGAAATGGTAACAATAAAATACACTACCGTTCAAAAGTTTGGGGTCAATTTCCTTGTTTTCGAAAGAAAAGTACAAAATTTTGTCCATTAAAATAACATCAAATTGATCAGAAATACAGTGTACAATACTTTTGAACCGTTGCGTATATCAGGATTTTTATTTGTATTTCTTGTACTTAGTAGTGTAAACATTTCATTTCATATGCCATGCTTGAGTGAGTTGACAATCATTTCTTTTTCAACATGGGTCGAATAAACCGATAGGAAAGGTCGTGAAGTTTTGCGTTTAATGTGAACAGGGAAACAAAATCAAAAAAATTATACGGGGAAAAGTAGGGGGATTACTTAGAATGACAAAGTTGAATTTTAACTATACAGCCAGTACATGTCGGGTTAGATAGGATAAAAATTGGGGGGGGGGGGCTAGATAACTGTATGCCAACAGTAAGAAAGAGCAGTGCTAATGATTAAGTATTTGAGTGAGATAGACAAAGACAAGGGAGGGGGATAAGGGAGAGAGTTTGAGGCAGCAGGGGCATCAGTAGTGACGAGTGGGCCTGTGTGTTTGCTGGACCGGACCTGTGGTTACTAATCTCTTGCCGTCATTTGCTGTCATTTCCGCAGCCGGTCGCCCCACCAGATAAACCTGGTTGATGTTGATGGAGAGAAACGGCGAAACCCCGCCTGCCAGTCTGAGAGACCCATAAACTGTACCTTACCATTGCAAGCAACCTCGGCCTTCTGTGGGCCTTTCCTTTGGCTTTATTTTTCTTGAACACCAGAAGCCTTACGTTGCATAACGGGGCTCCAAACCAAGGCACAAACAGGAGAGCTATGTGATCAACCCTGAAAGTAAGAGAGAATGGGTGGGTGGGTATTGGAGAGGGGTTCTGCCTTCACAAGGCCTGTGGGACACAGAAGATGCCTGCAATAAACGGATTAAAATTTGCTCACCGCTTGACTTCCCATTAAACCTGGTAACCTATTTGGCGATCATTGAATGACCACTGCTCACCAATGAGTTGGTTTGCAAAAACAGTCTGGGCTGATTGAATTGGTTCGTTTTACTGATTGCACAAATTAACACTGATGTTTCACAACGAGAAACAACTGGAGCCAAGAAACGAAACGCCATCATCTGGCCAGGTGCAGCTAGAACGGCTCACTGTTACTTTGAGAGTGGCATGCTCACACATCTCCATCCAACAGTGTGGGTCATTTGAATTAAGCTTGTTAGAACATATTGACTGGTTATTTCTGTTTAGAATGGGATTTCTATATATATATATAGGTGGACAGGTGTTTCATGTTTTTGGTTATGGGTCAACAAATGTAGAACTGGTGAACTGGCCTATGCTTATGAAAATTCTCTGAATGGTTCTTCAGAGAGACTCTACGCCGTAACAAATGAAAGTTGAAATATGACTACGTTTGTTGAAAATTACTTTCAGTTACTCTATATATATAGAATATATATATTCCATGTATAGTTTTAAAAAAAAATTCAGTGCTATGATATCAGTCTTTACTACTTTACTTTAACTGAAAATTTAATGGAAATTCAACATGCAGTTTTAGAACCTACTGAAACCGAAACAACGGAACATATTATGGTCTTGAAAATCTTTGCTTATGACTGCTCTACAGTTTAAAAATCAGTCATAAGCATGAATTTCATGGGTCATGACTGGGCACTCTAGACCCTGATGGTGGACAGAACAGTGTAAAAGTGAAAAAGAACAAAGAACATTATAGAACAACCACACCTATTTTGGTGGAAGGCTGGTATTAACCATTCCCTCAGGAATGAAAGGTTTGCCCATTCAATTTTGGAGAATATGTGTGTAATCGGTTACACTCTTCTGTAGCAACAGCCCTTATGTGTGTGTGTGTGTGTGTGTGTGTGTGTGTATGTGTGGACGGGTGTGTACTACTGTGTGTGTGGCAGCAGGTGGGAGTTTTTTTGCGTATGTCACACTATTGATAAGATATCAGCTGCCAAGCAGCTTTACTCTATACTGTACTCTATACTGAAGGATGAGACAGGAAAAAACAGAATGCTCTCTGTGACACAAATTGATCTCAGGCTGACTCTTAATGAACTCACATGTTTTACTTTCAGTAAATGCTTTAAAGGCTAGGACGGGTCAAAACGTATCTCTTCTGCGGAGTGGGGCACGTAATTGAAGTTTCTGATTTGAAGAACAGAGTTGTCTACTTTTAATTCCATTAGTTTCTTCCTGCTTCTGTGCCTAATTGGGACAACGAGAGCAAGAAATACTCGGGAATCGGGGATAATTTAAGGGGCTTTCTTTGGTTTGCCTGGGTTATCACAACATCCTTCCCATGAAACATTTACTTTGACACCCAAGTTCGGCGTCTATGGTCAGGGGCTGGATGCTCAACACACTGGCTATGCTCAATCATAGTGTTTAACCATCAATAACAGTCTCCTAAGACATGCAAGTCTGTCGCAATGTGTGGTCCATCCTTGTCTTGATTATCTAGAGACCCAATATGTAGTGTCATTGCTCCCTAGAATGTCTATAGTCTACTGTGAGACCCCTAATTTTAATTGAATAGGTGATCCCTACCGAGTGCCCCACTGTGTGACTAAGAGATGAGACCACTGGGTGGGAAGCCCCTTGACTAATTTCTGACTCATCGCTATAATTTCCTAGAGCGTGCTTGTGCAGGACCCTAGTCTTTGGGTAGAGTATAAGACTGTGTTGTTTTTGAGTGACACTAAAACATCCCTTTTTGGTTAGCAATAGTCAGACAGACCACGCCACGAGTCTCTGACACAAGTTCACTTGGACATTTGGTTTCGGCCTGCTTGATCTGCAGACAGCTGTGAGAACTGATGAGTGAGTGAGGACATGGACGATTTCAACCTGCTCATGGCGGGGGAAAAGGGAAAATCTTAACTGTTATCCAGGATACAAACCGTATAAAACTAACAGATTATGAAAAAAATATCTCAGGAAACGTCTCCAAAAAGCCACTGGGACATGTCCAGTGTCTGTACAGTGTCTTTGTACACTTCGCCGTTCCTCTGTGGCGCACACTGACTGCAGGAAAGATCCAGTGATGTCCTGATTGCCTGAACCCGTGATACTGAAGGTCTGTATTAAACCAACTCCAGTGGCAGGTCTATTCAAATTTTGGATATTGAAACAAGCGTGACAATTTAGTTAAATGTTTTGACGCATGGATAGCGATGGATTTCCATGTCCGGTGTTGCCAAAACAAGTTGGCAGCTGTTACCCGTATTGTAGCAGAGTCTCAGATAAAGCCTGTGTTATAACTGGGCCAATGCAGTTACAATGCCGCCACAGTGTAGTCTGAACTGCAACAGCCGATGAGAATTTAAATGCCGACATTTGCAAATCAAGCCCAATCATCTCTACAGAAAGTCAACTACTTTCGATTCATTTATTGTTTACACAAGTAAGATGTTTTACTATCTTTCTTTTTTGTCTAAGAAAATACAATACGTTTTCACTGTAGCCTGGTATTACATTCATAGAGTAATGTCAACGAAATACACAACAATATAATTGTTTTTGAACAAAAGGCTGAATCCAATGCAAACACAATTTTTTAATTTATGCCCAGGATACGAATCTGTCTATGCTAATGAAAGTTATGGTTTTTATTTACCCATTAAGGCCTTAAATGTTAAGCTGTATGTACTAGGTCAGAGATATTCATGTGAATGCTGTCTGTTTGGCAGTGGTGTGGGCACTGTTCTGATCACTGGAAACTTTCTGGTTTAAATTCTATTAATTCGGAGGAGACAAAAATAAATGAAAGAAACTCTCGGAAGAAATGAGGCTTAGTGAACATAACTAATGTGCTTAGTAATAGAAAAATGTATGTTTTTAGCACCTGCTCATGTGTATAAACCATGCAATTGAAAAGGTCTTTACACATTCAGTTATTTCTTGGAATATGACCAGTATAAATCTAAAATGGAAGTGCTTTACTTAATAAATAGCATGTCTCTGTCATATTTTCCTATCTTTTGGGTAGTCATTTTAAACAGACATCCAACATCTGTTGAGAGAATGTTCTCCAGGTGTATGAAGGAAACCACACAACCAACTACAATATGCTGTTTAAATGGACACACAAGTTCAATGTCACTGTGTTACAATTGGATTTATTGCGTAAAGGAAAAAATAGAAGACCTACTCAAAGAACACTGTGATTTATATTGGAAACATCAGCTAAGCCCTTACAAAAAAATATACATTGGACAGAAAGATTTACTCTGGGCAAATTTACAATGGAGTTTTTCATAAAAATATTATTTTTAAACAATCTGCTTAATCAATGACGTTTAATGAAATGCCATCAGGAAAAATTAGCACATTGTATTCAGACTTTAATTTGCATATTTCACGTGGATTTAATTTGTAAAAGAAAGAAAAAGCAAACATGAAAAATAATTATGCAATCTTTTTTACAAGCACTTACAAAAATCTTTTGATAATGCCCACAGCCATGGCCTCCTGTGAAAATGCAGTTTAAAGAAGAAAATAAATATTCTTCTAACCTACTGTATTTCCTGGAAAAAAACACACACACTAAAAGTGTCTCGTGTATCTTATTTTTGTTGTGTGGGATTGGACCCATGTTTTTCTAAGAGCTCAGTTGAAATTAATAACTGAACGTTAGCGATTGTTGTCCAAACGGTGTTTGACTAAGGGTTAAAATAGTCTTGGCATAAACGGCAAAAAACATCTTTACATATTTTACTCTACATGTGCCTGTGTGTTAATGGCACCCTCTCACTGTTCTCAGACCAGTGTAGGCACCATTCCTGTAGCTGGGTGGTGGACGTATGACAATGTGGCAGAGGGGTGCAGGATAGAGGGAGGAGGGAGTAAGTGGGAGGGGTGACTGTATGGGAGCAGGGACCCCGGGGCCAAGGCGTAGGGGCCTGCGTGCTCATCGGATGCCGGTCCCTGGGACATGTCGGGGTAAGCGTCTGCCTCTCCACTCCTCTTGCCTTTCTTGTTCCTGTTGGTCACTTTGCGGTTCCGAGTTTGGATGCCGTCCTTCTTCATGGTCAGGGGTCTGTTCACCTGGGGGAGCACAGATATTGTCAGATTGTCAGAAATCGCTTTGAACAAATATACAGGACACTTGTGTTGAATGGCAAGTTGCCACAACGGTTCAGCAACATGTGTTTGCGTTGGCTTTCGGGACTTTCCAGTCCTGCGAGCCCACCATAGGCAACACTGTCTGCTGGTTCGTGAGCGTTCCTGAATCGTTGGAAGAGCTGATAGCTGCTCGGCTGGGCACTCACGTTGTGCAGCTTGAAGTAGAGTCCACAGGCGTTACAAACAGGCTCCCCGCTGGCGTTACGTCTCCACAGAGTGGTGGTGCTGGTGTGGCAGTTGGCACACTGGGTGCCCGCCCGCTTGCTGACGATCTGCCCCAGAGAGAAATAGGTGGATACGCTGCGTTAGTGCCCAAACAAACCCAGTATAGGCTCAACGTTCAGGAAATGGGAGATGTCTGCCACTGATGGAATTTATTATTATTTTTTAAAACCCAAATTTCCCAGCCCTCCATCACTGTCTACGTGGAAAAAAAGTACCAGTCTCTTCTTGGGACGGATGAGGGGTCGGTTCTGGCCGTTCATCTTGTGGTAGAGGCCGCAGGCGTTGCACAGGTAGTGACCCGTCCCATCACGACGCCACAGAGGAGTGGCGGTGGCCCCACAGTTCACACACTCTCGAGCCTCTGTCTCACAAACGCATACAAACCGGGAATGTAAGATTCACTGCTGAGCCTGGCTTTTATTGACTTTACACCTGTGGTAGGCAATCTGAGTTTATGACTGGACCACACCTGCAGCCCACATTTCAATGGGCCGCACACTCCAAATTTCCCCACCCCAGCATTTCCTGTACAATTAAACTATGTTGGCAACCATTGCTCCAGTAATCAGGAGCAACGCTACTGTAATATGCACCTGACAAAAGTTCTCCGTGAGTCTTATTTGATACCTGCAGCAAGCTGGACATATCGATAGTAAATGATCGTATATTACTCTTGTGAAGTCAAATGTTACACACGTCGGTTACATAATTGCATGTTATCTCCTTTGTAGCGTTAGTCTTTGTGTCTTCTCGCACTGCTCATCAACAGGGCAGGAAGCTCAGTACCTTATTGCACGTTAACCTCTAAGCTATGGCACTTTTGTACGTCGCTCTGCGCAAGACTGTCCGTTAAATGACAGACAGGTAAAAGCAAGCTAGCAAAGAAATAGCCAGCCAATGTACCTGCCGATAGCTTTCTTTAATTGGCTAGCTGGGTTATTAGGCTTGTTCAATGCACATTGCAGGTATTAAATATGTTGGTTTGCCAGTCATCAGTTCGCTACTGTTACTCCCAGGTCATAAACTGTATATGTAGATATGTGTCTTCTGAACAAGAGTAACATCTGGCAGTCATGGGCCGTCCTTAAAAGGGCTACCAGTTTAGGAATTCCCCCACCCACAGGCGACGGAGATTTTGTAGCAAGTAATGACTTAACTCAACGTATTCAAAAGAAGAGGAGGACGGTCGCACACTCCTACATTCTCCGACTAAGGTATTATTAAGATGATTTCTGTGCTAAAAAGCACCAATGTTTTGGCGTTATCTTCAGCGGAGTGAGAACATTGCCCTTCTCTCTAAGTAGCGGAAAATAAAATGCAGAGACATAACCCACCTGGTGTGCTCTCAGATATAAATGTTGTCCTGGGTGATTTGTAGTTTGTTTGACTTTTGGAGATTTGGAAGTTTGCTGCTCGTTTTACCTCTCAGAAGTTACTGGGATGCGTGCTGGACCACTTGCCTTATGAGCAACCTCTCCACATGACACCCCCCCCCCCCCCACCAAAAGCAAAGACAGCAACTCCAGCCCAAAATATGTACGCTATCAATTAAAATAAATCCAATTCAATTAAACCTCCATTCCTCTGCACAATGTCTTAACATTATTATTGCTTTCAGTATTTTCTGAATTTTATGTCTGGTTGCTCTCCAGGGGTTTATTCACTTTGCATATCATCCTATTTATCTTAAAGTTCCCTGTCTTACTCTAATACAGCTTGCAACAACAAAATATGAAAACCTGTTTTAAATCAGAAAAGGAGGTAGGAGGTGCAAGGTGTCACAGGTGAAGAATCCTCACCAGGTGGGGAAAGTCTCATCTTGTTCCGCAGTTTTGGGGAGTAAGCTGAAGAGGTCATCCACCCCCCTGGAGTGGAGTACAGTGTTGCAGTATTGTAGTCCTGTGAGGAGGTCATGTACGAGCTGTAGGGCCCCAGCATGTGAGAGTGGGGAGAGTGTGCGTAGACACCACCGGCAGCTGTGCTGAGGTTCAGGAAACTTCCACCACCTCCACTGGAAGGACTCAACCGCTCAGCCTTCATTGCCTCGTGAAGCCTGGGACTTTCTTTGCCGTCTTGGCCCTCAGAGAGGAGCCCCTCCCTGGAGGAGATGAAGGAGGAAGCTGGATTTGGAGGATAGAGGGAAGATGATGTGTGGGGGTGCAGGGGCGTTTTGGTGAAATGGCTGCCTGGCCAGGAAGCAGGCGGGGGATTGTAGGGCGAACTCAGGGGGTGGCCTCCAGACCCATCCAGCCATTGAAAGTTATTGAGTGAGGAGGATGAGTAGACCTGGTGAGCTGGAGGAGATACAGGAGTTGCATTGTTTATACACATTTAAATCTAAACAGTTATTTTTAACACACAGATGTTGATTTGCAAAAAAAGAATATATATATATATATATATTGCGGGCTCCTCAAATGTACCGCAGAGCGGGTTTAAGTGAACAAACAGCTGACCTGGGCTGTGCCTGTAGGCTGATGAGGCTCGACTGTGGTTCGGGGTGGAGTAGTAGGATGACAGGCCCGCAAAGTCAGATTCGGTGCTGGAGTAGAGGGGCTCCCTCTCCTGGCCTTGGGGCAGCAAGCCCGGTTCTGAGAAGGTACTTAGAGCTTCAGGTCGGATAAGCGCCGGGGACACCCAGCGAGGCTGGTCCACGGATTCCTCCATTGAGGAGCAAGAGTGAGGAAGCCGTGAGGTCGGCAGGATAAGGGGGGGGGCTTCCGCTGTCACCGCTGTACCTACAACAGAAACGCGTGAAGGCACTAACATCAGGACACAGTTATTCATTCTGCACAACGTATTTCTGGGGTTGGAAATTCACAGGTTCAGTCTTTTTTGTGCCTTTCAGAGGAGTTGCAAAAGTTTCAGTAAAACCCCAATTTGAAAATAGCCATTAACACATAAACAGACATATTTTAATTGCCCATTGACAATTAATTTTCAGCACAGATACTCAAAGGGGGAAAAAACCCAAGTTGTAAGGATGGAAGCGTGGTGACCGCAGACCGGATTTGCATGGCATAACAGAAAAGCCAGTGTGGCCGTTTTAGCCATTTCACAGCGCCTTGTGAAGCTTTCAGATAGCGTGGTTTTGGTACAGTATGTGTGGCATTTCCAGTGTCCTCATTTGAATGTGAATGAAAATTAACCCTAAAAATACACATGGCTTCTGTTTCAGCTAGTGCCTAAAAAAATTGCAGTATTACATACTGGTAACTTTAATAGGTCAAGCATTCATATATTTTAGTAAAACTGCAAATTAATTTTTTTCGATGCATTGTAGTAAAATGTCAATAGCTTTATTTAGCACAGTGCTATTTAAATTGTTTGCAGTTTGAATGGTTAAACATCAGAAGGCTTGTTTGACCTCAACCCCAAGATGCAGCAGATAACATTTATTGGAGGTTGATTAGGTATGAGAAAATCGGTAACATTATCATCACACTAAAATTTGTATTTACGAATTCAGTTTCATCAGAAGTGAAATCACCTACAAAAAGGTGAGTGACGTACACCTCAGTGTTAATCAGCCTGGCAGAATTAAAACTTTCTCAGGAAGCCATGGGCCATCGTGTTTGTTCTGAAATAAGAATGAATTTAAACCTGATTTAAAATATATCCTGGCTGCTTCGTCCACCAGTTACTAGACCGAGATTAAGGCCTTCTGTTCTCAAAGCACATAGCCTTCTTAGTGTTTCAATGAATGCAGATGAGGGCGATATAAAAGAGGACGAAACAGTAAGTAACTGCAGGTTTTCTATTGGGTGAAGGATTGCAGAAATTACAGCGGTGTGTGACTGCCTTCAAACCCCCGAGGACACCAAGTTCTCCAAACTCCCCTTCCTCTAAGCCACTTATTAATATAGCACACTACCCACACCTCAAACCCTTGCCTTTCTTGCAGTTTCATTCGGGTGTGCTTCACAGCAGTTTTGGGGGGGAGAATCATTATCTTTTAGAGCAGTCGTGTTCCTGGAGAATCGCAATCCTGCATATTTGCCTAGTCCGTCAACTTCACAAACGGTCAAAATGTATTGCGCTCCTTGGATGGTTTAATGGCATTCATTGATCAGATTTAGAGTTTATGCAATTTGTTCGCCATGGGACACTGCAGCTCCCATGGCCATTTTGAGCTTAAAGTCAGCGGGAAATCATAACGAGATGCTAAAAGCCAGATGATTGGCCACTGCTACTCTTACTATGGAGTTACCATGCTTCACCCCCGCATTAAACTTTAAAGTGTTACATTCTTAACTTTTTCAGATGCTGCTGATCAACAAAATGCTAAAATGATAAAATCTGCGCTGGAACTCATGTACATGCATCAGATGTTACTTTCAGCAACATCTGGATAAAGTTATGATTGTTTTTTGTTATTTTAAGTATGCAGTAGAATATGTGCTACTAAAATATAGTTTAGTTATTTAATGTGGAGAAGTATTATTAAGTTAACATTACACAGAATTACTGTCAAATGAATTTTTTTTTTCATGCAACTGCAGAAAATAATTCTCTAGGAGCCAAAGTTTCCTGAAGATCTTCCAGAACACCCCTCACTACATGTCAACACTTAGGACCTTACATGTATGCACAACGCATCAGATCTACATACACTGCACAGAAGTTACATTTTCATAAAGATCATAACAATAAGATGAGCCTTTGGTATGCTATTCATAAAATAGAGACTTTGTGACAGAGATAGACCCCGGCGTCACATTAATAGTCCTGAACATCTGAAGCCCAACAGCGCTTTTCCAGTACTCAGGTAATCTACTTCATACACAAATCATGGAGAAAACACAAAGAATAACAAGCACAGGGTCCTGCAACTTCTTCAAAGTTGTGCGCCACATTTAGGGACAGCAAGTTGGAAGGAGCGTTTAAAAGTATAATTTATATATTAAGAGATCCTTCTACCAACTCAAAAATAACTTTCTTGACAGACAAATACAACATAAAGCCAATTATGATTTCAGGGCATTTAAAAACCTGCAGTCGAAACTGCAATGTTCTGGTTACCCAGACAAATAAATGGAAAATTTTTGCACTGATGTAAAACACTACAGCATATGTATATGTATTACAGCTGCAGTGTGCAAATGTGAGTGACGTTTGCAGAAGTAGAAAGCAAAAACAGCCAAAGCCTTCTAGAGGCCACTCAAAACATTAAGCAAAACTTTAAATGTTGAAAATGATGGAAAACCTGGAGTTGGAATATTACATGAGAATCTTTTTATGGACTTACTTTTAGACATTAAACGGTGACATTTGTCCCCATGTGCAGCCACCACCACCCCAAACCCGCTGGACACCTGTAGCATTCGAGAAAGTCTACAGAAATCACAACTTCCACTTGATATGAGCAAGTGAGAATTTTCTTTTTTTACTTCCAGTGCATTGCGTTAAATCATCTTCAACGCATTTGATTAGTAACGTTTTGGTTTCACACTATATTTCTCTTTGAGGTGCTGGTGAACGCAGTGTTGATACAGACAAGTGGTCTGATTGTGCACAGACGTTTTAGGCTATGTTGTGCGGCGTTGTGGCCCATATACGCTAAACTGCTGGGATTGCCCTATGCATTGCGATCTGTGTTGAGCGGGCGCCGTCTGCTGTCGAGGACTGAGCATACTGCAGCTCTTTCTGAGGACAAAAAGATACATAACCTGACCAACATCCGTGTGTCCACCATTTCAATGCGTTGTAAAACTACACCCCTGTTTTACAAACAGCTATTATATACTCCATAGCATCCGTACAGAAAGTATAGGCATCTCAGATACTCACAGGCCACAGTCCCAGGTGGCTTTAGGGTTACTTTAAAACTATAACGTATTTTCACCTGATCACCTGGTGGGAAGTGTTTCCTTTCCAAATAATGTCTTCAATGAAACAATTGAGAGGCAAGCTGCAAAGAAAACCAGTGTCTATTGCGGTCTTCAACCAGGGACTGGTTGCCAATTCCTGATATATATGGTGTGGGTTTACGCTCCATGAAAGAAGTGGTTCACTCGTTTGTGACAGTGTCTGCTAATTTCCAGTAATATTTCTGCCCCAACTTCCTTTCATCTATACTTAGATCATCAGATATCATAACCTACCCTGGAGAGAAAATCAGAAAAATAGATTTGGGGAACTGTCTTATTACAAATATGCCTGCGAGGGTTATTTGAACGAGGGTCTAAAAGGCAATGTCACCACCTGACAGTTAATAGGACTCTCACCATGTTGTTCGTGCTATGCTATCTGTCAGGATGTAGGATCGACTGTGGCAATTAATGCATTCACACTTTAATTCTTATCTACCCATTATAAATAATGAAGATGTTCTTCAATGTACAGGACAATTTAAAAATGAGTGCATTGTTTTTGTTTTTATTATTGTAATCAAATTCCATTAATTGCTACTTATATGCTTTGCATAAAATCATGTTAAACTGGATTGTTCCTGGTTATTTTTTTCATTGTTTGATTATTAAATTTCATCGGTGTTGTTAACAGGCTAATTAAGCAGAGATAGTTTATTTGCTTAATTGTCCAGAGAAACAAAATTGCAGTAATTTTCTGAGAGTGACTTGCAGAATGTGTCTGACATAACTAGCACGGAAATCATGAAAAATTTGCTATAGGTAGTTGTAATACATTTTTAAACATTTTTTATTTACCTATGTTTCACGTAAGAATAACTATGGCTCCTCGACTGTAAATGTGAATTGCACTGTTTTCCATTTTTTATCATATGGATCAAATATATTTAGCTTTGACCTGCCCCCTAGTTGCTTTGCTTGTGCTGGTTCATTCACACTTGAATTTTTCAGTAATACAAAATTTACTAACGAATCAGTAAATAATAGTAAAAATACATATTTTATCAAAGGTTTATTTTGTTCCTCTTTGCTTTTTGCTGCACCTTCCTGCTTTAAAAATGATTGAGTGGAAATTTGAAGAATAAGATGACAACCTCAAACTTACTACCAGATATGTAATCCAAATCGTTTTGTGTGTGTGTGAATACATGTACATTCAGAAGACAAGGAATCCACGTTTTAACATTTGTCAGTTAAACTTGAATTTAGCATCAGTCTGATATCAAAAATCCGTATATTGATATGGAAAATTGCTGTTAACGCTATAACATATTTGGAAAGTGCTGAATGGGTACCAGAATTTACCTCTACATTTAAATCTATACATGGTGTTTGAAACGGATCCCTTGTTAAATATGATGCTTGTTTCAGATATACTTGGATTAATAAACATATATTTCAAATAAGAAAGGCTGATTACTTTGAATTGTTCAAACTCAAATGCCTCATCCTGTTTTTTTTTATAGTATACAGTCATCTGTGTGACCTTTATCTTCTACTCATAAATTTACATTCAAAACTTTTGCAAATTTATAGGTCTGTTCCCAAAAACTTATTACAAGTACTTCACTTAACTTTTTATAAATAATCTTTCAGTATCTGAGAAAACAAAACATTACAGGGATATTGCGTTCTTGTCCTGGAACAAACTTTTAACATTTTTAATTAAACGAAAGAGAACCAGAACATGGATTAAGGGTTGGAAGCATATCCTACTTCATAAAAAATAAGCCAAACTTTGCTCAGTTTCCTCCAATGAATATTTAAACAGCAATTCCCCTCTGTTGATGCATCACGTTATCTCTTAAAACCGGTCCAATTAGTCCAGGAGTTTTGAAAGCACCTTTTTCATACAGGGTCCTCCTTCACAGTGGAATCAGGCTTAAGTAATAAATGGAAATCTCTAATCAACTGTGCCGTAATCCATTCCTGTGCAGATAAAGAAGCTTTCAGAGTGCGAAATGTGCCACTTATCAGCACCTACCTGGACTGCCACCTGAAGTGTGTCAGTCTCTCTCCGGCCAGTACTGCCGCTAGGCGCGTTGGGGTCCCAGGTTGACCAAGGTGAGCCAGGAGGCACGCGCTGTGCTCTGGGAGTGCGTCAGTGGGACAGAGAGTTTGTGGAAAGCTCTTCTGCAGAGTGGCTGAGCTGTGGCTACCACAGACTGAGGTTAAGGTTAGCAGGAAGGCAAGGGTGGGCGGGAGTGGGGGGGGGGAGAACTTCAGGAGACATTTTGTACTTTTTTTTTGTCTGAAAGACACACCCCCTGGCCCTGGGAGACATTGTATGTGTGAGGAGTGTGTTTTGATATCCTTAACGAAGAACTATTATCACATTTGTCCCCTTAAAGTTTATACTGTTGATTAGAACTTTCTTTGTTGTGAAGAGCATCATACTGAATAGTCTATATATATATCAGATTAGTATATAGAATAGTTTTATTGCATTATATATATTATGTCAAGTCTGCATAATGACCAAATGATTATGGGAAAGGGTGTGGGGAAGCTGAAAATATGAAATACTGCAAAGTTTTTATCTTTCACATTTTAGGCTCAGACAGAGACCAAAGGAATTTAGTTAAATTTGATAGATTCTTTAAAGTGAAACAGTCACCCTGTATAAGAGTAGATATAAGCCAGCATGGCAGCCATCATTGCTAAGAAAGACAATGGTAAACCGTGTGTGTAGGGCCTGAAACTCGCCAGGTTACAGAAGGACCGTCTTGCCACATTGTCCACTGAGGGGTGCAGCCCTCAGAAAGCATTCAAACCACATTCCCCAAACAGTGCTCCATCTGACAGGATTACCTGCCAGTGACCTGGGGTAAGGAGGCTCAAATTTTAATCTGTGGCAAGTGGAGTTGGAGAAGCTGGTGAAAGTGGATGGCGCCTGTGCACACCAGAACGGGTCAGGCGGGCCAGTTGTAGATCGTGCCACCTCACTTCCACTAGCGGTTCCCTCAGACGTCTCGCCTCCACAGAGCTCACAGCTGCAAAAGGGCAAACGCATCCCAATGAAAGCAAGCCAATGAAAGACGACAAGGAGGGCTTTCACTGCGGTGCGGTTCAGAAATCAAGTCGAAAACAGTGATGCAAATTGATACAAAATGCAGTAGCCGCGGGGAAAGATATGGCCCCTAGCAGAGCCGGAGCGCAGATAGGCTCTCACCGTCATTTGGTAGTCAAAGCGTCGCCACTTTTCCTCCTCCTTTGTTCATTTACAGTTTTCAGGTAAATTAGGAAAAGGGGGGGAGAGGTGAGCCCTACCATTCTGATTGAAGCTTGGCTGTTTGTCACAGAATTAAAACGGCATTTAAATGTTTAATGGAGTTTATGATTTTAAAAAATGTATTATTAGATAAAATTTATATTATTATCTAATATATTCATGTGCCCTAATTACAATTCTTCAAATACTCTCAGTCAAAAAACTGAAGATGTTGACAGGCTAGAAATAATCAAAGCATTCTTATGATTTTACCACAATATATTGTAATTGTTTTTATGAAGTATAATATGAGTCACATAATTACATATGTTCAAATTGTTAGTAATACAGCTTGCCTTTAGGTGAATCTAATAACTATGATAACAGTAATGATCATAAAAATTATCTCCGTAATAACAGGGAACAGCCAATTGTGCATATCTTTGCATGTGTCAAGATAGCAGTATTGTTTCCCTGTCAGCTTTTGAACAATGCAGAGATAATATAATAGTGCATTTTGGGTCCAAAAGTGAAGAGCAGTGAGAACCCACGCCAGCGGTCTTTTCGAGAGAGTGTGAGTAGCAGACGGATAGAGAGAGAAGCAGACTGAGAGAGAGAGAGAGAGAGAGAGAGAGAGAGAGAGAGAGAGAGAGAGAGAGAGAGAGAGAGAGAGAGAATAGGGAGAGTCTAGGCCAGTGAAGAGAAGAGTGCTGGGCAGAGGGATGTGGCTGGTGGCTCTTTCTGCACTGGCTGCTGGTACCTGATAAGGGGTTATCAAGATGAAAGGAGGGAGGCTGGGGAACGCAGGGCCAGTATTGTCACCGAGCGGACACACAGGAAACAAGGCACCCTACTGCGCCACTCAAGTCCTACCCAACACACACACACACACACACACAAGCGCGTGAGACATAGCTTACCTCCTGGCATAAAGTGAAGAGGAGTGCATGCAAAGTCAATGGGTGGACCCACTCCTACTCTCATGGTGTGAGTTGGAAGCACCAATGAGAGGCAGAAAGAGATTCCACGCACAGCTGTGTAGATACAGGCCTTACACAGAAAACGCCTGGACTGAACAGTAGTCAAACTACCCGACAGCTGCCAGCCGATTTGAAGCCAGGTCAAACTGCTGGGTGATGGACCATGGTCATTTAGAATGTCTACTTAAGCTGAGGGCCTGAAGGCCCGTGTTCCCCCTGAAGGAGGAAGCCTAGCAATTCTGTGACAGCGAAATGTACACAGGCACTGTCCTCCACACCATGGCTGTCTCTGTTTCTCTTTCTCTTACATTCCTCTCACTCTCTTTCACCTTCTTTGTGTTCTTGAAAATCCTCACTGCTTCCCCTTTTTCGCATTCACGTTCAGGTAAAAAGCTACCAGGGTGAAACAACAGCAAAAAACCCGGGGCAACATGACTGCAGGCCTTTCCAGGTGTCTCCGTTTGTCCTTTGCGCTCACCAGTTTCTGAGCTGTGAAAAGGTAGTGACATGAAGCGTAGGGAAACTCTCCTGAGAGCCAATCTAACCAATGATGAAAGAAGCCGTTAAATAGTCTAACAAATTAAAGCCAAATTAAGGACATAATTATTGGTTCACTGTATAACACCATGAGTTGCTAGCCTGGAGTAAAACTATTGTGTCGTCCAGCAAAACACGTGATAGCTGTGCAGTCAGGATGTTGGTTAAATTCAGAGAACTGAAGGCTACTGGGAAATGAACGCCTGTGACTCTGTGGATTTGAGGGATGATAGCAAAAAGATAGGGTTTTAAAGAAACCTCTGACAAAATGGAACTGATATACATGTGTGGAAAGCATAGGTTTAGAAAGTGATTCAATTGTATTAAGAAAACATCTATGCGCTCCACAGAAAATAAGAGACATTTACTGTTTTTGTTCCGGGTTTTCAAAAATAGATTGTTGGAGTGCTATTTTCTGTATGGGTAGAAAAGTGCTTCCTGATGACATGTAAGCAGCCTAGTCCCAAACCATAAACCTTAAAAATGAAAGAGGGACTAACAGTCTGCCTTTGTGGCATATATTTGTGTTAGTTTAATGTGTTTGAGGGATGAGTGTTAGCTTGTTTTACTCTGATGTGTTTCAGTGTGTGTGTGTGTGTGTGTGTGTGTGTGTGTGTGTGTGCGCGCGTTACTCTGATGTGATGTGTTTTAGTGATGTGTTTTACTCTGACGTGTTTGTCTGTTTGTTTAGGTGTCATCTGAGCGAGGAAGTAAACTAAAATAAAGATGCACTAAACAATGGAAGCTGCATCAGACCATCAAAGCAAGGATGCAGACGGACCCATGTGTTTGTTAGACTGTATTCTCTACACTCTAACAGCACAGCAAGTTACTCTAGATGAGTAAATCTTCTAAAAGCAGAAGTATGTATCTTTGAATGTGAGCGGCTGGTGGTTTCATTCTTCCAGACTTTCAGACAGCAGAGTTGATTTCTACAAAGTTATGGCCAGGTTTCACAAGCGTAAAAATAAGAGGATCTACTATAGACCACAAACCACTACCCCCGCAGGTATGATAGTAAAAAAAAACCTCTTAGCTTCAGAGTAATTGTGTAATGACAAGAGACTTCTGGTTACATCAGAGGGAAGGCTATCAATCAGATTATTGTAAGTGTTAAAATGAAGTTAGCCTGTAATGTCTTCAAATCTTGCTGATCAGCACCAATCAGCTTGGCATCACAGTACACAAAATCACAGGCACGAACAAAACCCAACAAAAAGCTTTTAGTTTAGGTTACTGTTCTGACCACAAAGGTTTTCTAGACTCCTAACAGTGAAACACACACATTGACACTCCAGTGTAGGTAAGCAGTAGTACCCTAAACCACTCACCAGTTTCCCGCTTTCGTTAAGGGTTACAAAAGTGCGGGAAGGAAATTTTTCAATGTAAATAATAAAAAGAAGAAAAGAAAAAATTATTTTTTTTCTGAGGTGTACAAAGGCCATCCACATGACATTATTTAGAGCAAAGTTTAAGAGGGAACCCACTGGTCAGATTTGGTTGGACTACTTCCTGGAGAGCTACAGCAGGTTTTCTAGGTCTGTCTGCATACTGGTTCATTGGTCAGGCTGGAATCTGGATCATGCCACTGGTTGATTTTACAAACGATCTGTCTGCAGGCTGGTTCATTGGTCATTCTGGAATCTGGATCTTGCCACTGGCTGATTCTCCAAGCGGTCTGTCTGCAGACTGGTTCATTGGTCAGGCTGGAATCTGGATCGTGCCACTGGCCAATTCTCCAAACAGCTGTGATTTCTCTGGAATTATGTTGTAAAGACAGGCTCATTTCGGCACTGTTGGGAGAGACATGCCTTCCAGTAAGTGTACTGTGGCCGGCAGTAAGTTTCACAGAGAATGGCTGGAAGGTGGGTTTAAGGCGCTACTGATTTCTCGGATCTGTTCTTTACTAGCATAAGCTCACTGACAGTGAAAGGTTTGCTTTAGCACTGCACATTTTCTCATGGTGTATATAATTATTGTTATTGAATTGCTGCATCATTCAGTAAAAATGCTGAAAACTTGACAGCTGTGATAACAACAGGGCCTCATTAAACAAACTGTGTATAAACTTGTGCATCTTCCTTAAATATACGTACCACTAGTTTGATAATGTAAGAACTAAGAATGTGCCAGTTTTTAGCTCTCGCAGGCAGAAGTTGAAAGAAATTGGTTGAATTTAAATTATTTGTAAAGGTTTAATTCTGTGTATTGAAACTTGTTTTGTCAATGCTTGTTAGAACATGATTGATTTTATAGTGACGTCACACAACATATTCCCAGAGAAAGTGGTCCGTTTCCTCGTTGAGGCCTAATCTTTAGGAAGGTCAGTTTATACGTGGTTGATTTTTAAATGCATAAAACGATTCCATGTCATCTGTAGAAGGTTTTGAGTCTCCTGTCAAAATGGCCATACATACAGCTTTAATTGTAAAACAGGACCAGAAAAAACCAAGAAAGGAAACTATAACCAAACTATAAAACTGGACAAAAAATACGTCTTTATTTTTGTTAATAGTACAAATAATACATCCACAGAAAGTTTGAAATATGCACAACAGCGTCATCTAGTGGTTGATGTGTAACTTGAACAACACTGTATTCGAACCGTCGTTCGATACATGAAAACACCAAATGTATGTTTGTAAAAGGGGGAAAAAAAGGAAACTTACAACTTTTGTTAATCTTCTGCCATAAATCTTTTGCTCCCATAGATACTCTTTGGGATTTGAAATTCAGACAGATTTGGATCAGAAATAAACCAATGGGTAGACAATGCTCTAACATAGAGAGCAATCCAAAGAGATCTTTCAGGACTAGAGGGTTTTCCGCCATAAGGATATGAGTAAGTACATAGCTGAGTCCAGAAAGGATGAGGTCAGTGGAAAAAAGGTTACATTTATCTTGTTGTAGCTAAGAACAGCTTCATATAT